>WHVE01000309.1:0-140723 GCA_015178995.1 Trichophaea hybrida | reverse complement strand
GAATGGGGGGATTGGTGGATGCGACATCCCGCGAAAGGAAAGAACTATATTGGAACATTCCGTACCGAACCAGACAATATTTGCAGAAGTGGCAACCGCCAGTTTGCATCTACTGTCACCCAACTATGGACCGGACATGGATACTTTCGCAGTTATCTATTCAAAATACCAACCAATTCTGTTGACTCCCTTCACTGCCCATGACGCTATGGAGGTCCCCAGTCACCGGAACATCTTGTACTAAGATGCCCTTCATACCAACGCGAAAGACAAACCATGTGGAAAGAGATTGGAGTTGTACACCCTCGATATCTCTGGAAGTATCTTCTTTATACCAATAAAGCAATGCAACCTTTGAAACATTTTCTGTACGACACACATATAGCTACTCGAAGATGGTACCTCGGCCAATTCCGTGATGATGAACACCTTGGGCAGGGTAATATCTGAATTGAAGGCCAGGGAACTGTCAACGATATGGTGGAGGAACATCAGAGTGAGAGTGGACGGGATGTTGGGGAGGATGATGATGAAAAGAAAGGAGAAGCAGAGAGTTGAGAGGAGGATGAAATTTGAACGGGGAAGGGAGGAGGAGGGTAAACCCCAGGGGGAGAACACGCATGATATGCAGGACCAAGCCGAATGAGACTGACAGATATTTGATTATTGTATGAAGCGTGTTACAAACCGCTATGATTTATTTGAAATTTCTTTGTAACTAGAGCAGGGGTGATAGGGGACTGCGGAGCGGTGCTACCTAGCCAGAGGTTTTTGGTTTTTCATTTGTTCGGTTTCATTTGTTGTCCTTGTTCTTGGTTATTTGTTTGTACCTCACCGGCCATAGCCGGTGGGCTGCATGCTGTATGATGAATAAATAAATACATGAATAAATACTCTTCTCGGTGGGACAAAAACAAAGGAGATGAGAGACAGCTGTTAAGCGGCCTGGAGAGTGATGGGCGAGAATGGCTTGCAAGTGGGCTTGAAGAGAATTGGACGAGATGAATATGGAGCGAACTTTATGGACGAGATGGATTTACAGCAGACTTTGAGTGAGACTATTGATGAGGCTGGTTGCTGAAAGCGATGTGGGAGCTGGCTTGGAAAATGTTAACCTAGGATAAGGAAGCCACTTGGAGGACATGTCTTGGGAAAAAAGGAGAGGCTGCACACGAATGGTGCTTGGCAGCAAGTGGATTCGGAGGTAGTCAGTAGGGAGAGTCGGTAGCTGCAGCCGGCTGCTAAGAGCGAGGGCCAGACAGAGTGCGAATGTAATTTGTGCAATACATAGCTTGAGAGAAGTTATCCCACGATTGCGAAGCTGAGTAGAGGACTTAACTTGGATAGGGAGCAGACTGTGTCTGACATCTGCTGCGGAGATGAGGACCACACAGTATGCAAGAGCGAGGGCAGATGAGAGCTGGCTCATGATGTTAACTGGCTGGCAATCGGCTGGGGAGGGCATTCACTCAGGTAAAGCTGGATGTGACCAGAAGGAAAGAGGGAGAAGATGGATGAGAACTTGAGAGCTGCAGAGAGACCAGAGATGGACGAAAGATCTGGGAGCTTAGATTCGTACACGAGAAACTAGGACTCAATTCGATTTGTTTACGTATTCTTGTCTAATCTGTTTGACAAGTTAGACCTCCTAACTCAAAATCGCAGGTCACACCCAAATCAGAGGTATAATTTCAGCCACCAAAGCCTTATAAGGCTTAGCCCATTGACTATCAAACAGATTAGGCGAGAATACGAATGCAACTTACTGAACTGAGTTGTAGTTTCTCACATACGAATCCAAACTTGCAGAGAGCATTCGTCCATCTGCTGTCTCTCTGCAGCTCTCAAGCTCTGATCCATCTTCTCTCCTTTTCCTTCTCGTCCATCTCCTCTCTGAACCTCGTCGCACCCAGCTTTTCTAGAGTTAAGTTCCCTACCTAACCATCCCCAGTCATCAGGCGGTTAACATCATGCGCCAGTTCGCATCTGTCCTTGCTCGATCGATCACTCTTGTATGCAGTGTGGTCCTCTTCTCTACAGCCGGATTCAGAAACTGTCTCCCGTATCCAAGTTAAGTCCTCCTCTGAACTTTGCGATTGTGGGATAACATCTTTCAAGTCAGCTCTTGCACCAATTACTTTCGCACTCCATCCGGCCCTCACTCCTAGCAACCGGCTGCAGCTACAAACTCTCCCTCCCATGCACTTGCTACCAAGCACCAAACATGCTGCCAAGTACCATTCCTGCAGCCGAGTACCGTTCGTGCAGCCGAGTACCTGACGTACAGCCTCTCATCCCTATCCGAGTTCAGTCCTCCACTCAGCTTCGCAATCGTGGATTAACATTTTCCAAGCCAGATCCCACACCAATTCCTCGTGTTCTGTCTTGCCCTCACTTTCAGCAACAAGCTTCAGCGACCATCACAATTATCAGAACTCTGCAGCCTCAATATCTCTCTAAGTCATCTCGAAATCCATCTCGTCCATCTCCAGATTTTTCTCCATTTCTCTCTTGGCCCGCTTCAGATCCATCTTGTCCATCTCTCTCCCAGCCAAGTTGAAAGCCGTTTGCTGCTGTGTTTTCGTTTCTCTCCAAGCCTGTTGGAGAACTATTTTGTTATCTCTCTGTCTCTTGTCTCCCCTTTTGTATTCGTCCAACAATGTTAATTTATTTATTTATTTATTTATTCATTATACAGCATGCAGCCCACAGGCTATGGCCGGTGCGGTACAAACAAATGACCAAGAACAAGAACATCAAATGAAACCGAACAAAGGACAAACGCAAAACCCCTGGCTAGGTAGCACCGCTCCGCAGTCTCCTATCACCCTTGTTCTAGTTACAAAGAAATGTCGAATAAATCATAGAGGTTTGTAACCCGCTTCATACAATAATAAAATATCTGTCAATATCATTCGGCTTGGTCCTGTATATCATGCGGGTTCTCCCCCTGGAGTTTACCCTCCTCCTCCTTTCCCAGTTCAAATTTCATCCTCCTCTCAACTCTCTGCTTCTCCTTCCATCTCATCATCATCCTCTCCATCGTCCCCTCCACTCACACTCCGATGTTCCTCCACCATATCGTTGACAGTTCCCTGGCCTGCAATTCGGATGTTACCCTGCCCAAGGTATTCATCATCACGGAATTGCCCCAGGTACTATCCTCGAGTAGCTATATGTCTGTGGTGCAGAAAATGTTTCAAAGGTTGCATTGCTTCATCGGTATAAAGAAGATGCTTCCAGAGATATCGAGGGTGTACAACTCCAATCTCTTTCCGCATGGTTTGTCTTTCGCGTTGATATAAAGGGCATCATAGTAGAAGATGTTCCGGTGACTGAGAACCTCCATAGCGACATGGGCAGTGAGGGGAGTCAACAGATTTAGTTGGTATTTTGTATAAGTAACTGCGGAAGTATCCATGTCCGGTTCATAGTTGGGTGACAGTAGATGCAAACTGGCGGTTGCCGCATCTGAAAATTGTGTCTGGTTTGGTACGGAATATTCCAACATTGTTCTTTCCTTTCACGGGATGTCGCATCCACCAATCACCCCATTCCTGCATTTTTGCTGCTCGGGTTACCCTTTGGAGGTACGATAAGGAGGTGTTATAGTAGGTAGGTGGTTGTTCCAGAGTGCACTTTTTTGCCAACTTATCGGCAAGTTCATTTCGAGGTACACGTCCAACAATGTATATACTGTAGATATCAATAGACACTACATTTTCAAGTATCTATATCCCCATACCAGTTCTACTCAAGTGCATTGGTGGTTGCGCTTGAGTACAAGCATATTTTTCACGATGCCAAGGCTCTAAAATTGTGTACCGCCATGCCAGGAGTGACCAGAATATTGTTCCAGCGCTCCCAGAGGCTCCAGGACCTCACACTGGTGCTGCCAAAGGTGTAAGGGGTTTTCCTTAATCATGCATATGAGGTACATCAGGCTCTGTTTCACAGGCTCGCTATCTGACGACTTGTGTCGGATGGATGAGAATACACCCCTGAGGATGTCTACTGATGAGCAAGCGGAAGGCTCAACATCGCCGTGTGAAATTCCCATAATATTTCAAGCTTCTATAAGGTGGCTCAGCAAAATGGGATAGCTAACCCATGCGGAAACAATACGCACGCACAATCTGACAGTAACTCAGCGATAATTCCATTAGTGCTGGCCAAGGCATGGGACACACCAAACCATACTGCCGAAGAAAACATAGCTGCCTTACAGGGGCTTTACAGCCAGCTGTGCAATAAGAATCAAACCAGTGTAACTGAATATCGAACTAATACTGGGATAAAGACTATGTTCGAAAACTGTGTTCGGTTCCACGAGATAGTCGGACGAACGATATTATTTCAGTATGAGGGACTTTGCTATCTCCTGAGTAGTGTTAGCAACGGTTCCAAATTACGGGTCTGGGTCGGTTCCGGTTCGGAACCGCTTGTGATTGGGCGGTTCGGTTCCATGGGCGGTTCGGAACCGGAACCGACCTGGACCCGCCGAGTTTTGGCGGGTTTCTTCTCAAAAACTATCGCTCCAATTAAGTATTTGAGTTCTGATTGGATCGCGACATGTTATATAAGTAGATTATTCAGTTTTTGACGCTCTTTCAGGTCCCGGTCTCCGATTTGCGATACGATTAGTATTCGTTGAGTCGCTGCGAAAAACAGTCGATTTTGGACGTATTTTCGGCATTATTTCACAGCGACTCAACGAATACTAATCATATCGCAAATCGGAGAGCGGGAGGTGAAAGAGCGTTAATAACTTCATAATATACGTATATAACATGTCGCGATCCAATCAGAACTCAAATACTTAATTGAAGCAGAAAAGCTGCGATTATTGGGGCCGATGAAAAATGACGCTCTGCTGCAGGTAAAACCTGCCAAAATCTTGCGGGTTTTGGTGCGGTTCCGGTTTTTAACCGTTTGTGATTGGGCGGTTCGGTTTCTTGGCGGTTCCAGAACCGACCCGGGGCTGCGGGTCCGGTTCCGAACCGGACCGCGGCTGGGTAACCCGGACCCGTTGCTAACACTACTTCTGAGTGAAATAGTCAATGGAGATAAGCTAACTACGCCCTGGTGGTTGATTCTACCTAAAAGTTATGTGTTCGGATCTAGACTTTCGATCTCCAGCTCTGTTGCGTTTGCAATTCAATGACTGGGAGAGGGCACCCCCATCGAAAAATATGAATAAGACCCAATGACACTATGTACGTGGCAAAGTATGGGTTGGTAGCTCATTAAATCTTTGATCACTATTGCACTCATGCTGAAGAAAGATAACACATACGAAGTAATGGGCCAATATGTATGTCAGCAACGTCATCATAAATGCAGGATAACCTTTGGGATGCCTGGTGGAGGCTTACGCCTCTACATGTTGTCAAATGGAACTTTCCCCAACCAACTACCGAGATCGGCTCGGTGGCAACGATCATTCGTTCTGCGAACACCCACTCTGGCGGATTGAATGTTATCGGGACAGTACTATACACACATATCATAGTAATAGGGAAGTACTGTCATGCCTTACTGATATACCTCTAGCGGGAAATGCTTATCTATGAAAGAACACCTTAAACTCCTGTTTAAACACAACGATCAAGCTCTAGCCACAATCCACAGTCAGAACAACAACAGCGGAAAACCACCTGAATTATTATTAAGATGTTGACCTTATGAATATTCTATTATCTATGTCTCAATACGCACGTGAAGACATCATTATCTATAACGCTGCCAATCTTCATCAGTATTGCCAAACCGACGCCCACTTCGACTTATTGTACGAGTTTTTGCAATACAACGATCTAGTGGACAATTTTTTCCACTTCTGCAAAACTGGCGAGTACCCGTCGCAAGTATCTTACGATGAGTGTTCAGAAGACTACTTTCAAGACTCCTATGACTTTCAGCGTAAGCGGCTGTACCCAGTGAATGCCAGTATACCTTCACACACTACAAAGATTACGACGAACCACTATCGAAATACATTTCTTCAGTTTCATCCTAGTTATCAAAGTCAAACTATGTCGACACCAGGTACGATGATATCGGTCTGCTTCCATTGAGGCAGGAGTACCCCCATAACAGTATAAGATTTCGGACGTTATCCGAAATACAAAGTTCATGAGTTGTGAACTGTGTGACACAAGAGCCTATTGTGCTGCTAACATCAGAAAGGGCAACGGAAGTTACACCCTAAACTGTTGCCCAGAACAATGTGCAAAAAATTGCAACAACAAGTATAACAGTTGCCGTCACATCCAACAACTAGCAATTACAGCACTAAATACAGTGAAATTTTTGGGACCATATATGTTCCCATCTCGACAAGTCCATAATGGTGACTCCCAGGCGCCAACTGACCTTCGGAGTGGAACAAATGGCATCCGTATTCACCGCAATTACCAAATCGACCGCATCAGCATCCAGGCCCTTACCAGAATGGGTCCAGAGGATACATGATCACTACCAGCAGTCATGACAGCAGTACCAGGACATCACCCACCTGAAACACACCGAGATAATAGACAGCGTCCGAGCATGGGTGTCGTGTCTAGATCAACAGGTGCAGAACCTCATCCACTGCTCCAACAGCGAGAAATAAGTGATCGAATTTGAGGTTGATGATGTGCAACGAGACTGTGAAATCTTCGCCCAGCAGGTCGAAACCAACAGGATACTGGGAGTTCAAACCCAAACCTGGAAAACTTGATTATTCAATACCTAAGGCCTACAGACCTGTCACCCTTCTGAATTGCCTTGGGAAGATCCTTAAAAAGTTGATGGCAAACTGAATTGCATATATGGCTGAAAAATACAACCTACTACACAAAGATCAAATAGGAGGACGAAGTCAATGTTCTGCTGTAGATTTATTAATTTATTTATTTATTCATCATACAGCATGCAGCCCACAGGCTATGGCCGGTGAGGTACAAACAAATAACAGTGAACAAGAACAACAAATGAAACCGAACAAAGGAAAAACAAAAAACCCCAGGCTAGGTAGCACCGCTCCGCAGTCTCCAGTCACCCCTGCTCTAGTTACAAAGAAATTTTCAATAAATCATAGCGGTCTGTAACATGCTTCATACAATAATAAAATATTGGTCAGTTTCATTTGGCTTGGTCCTGCATATCAGGCGGGTTGTCCCCCTGGAGTTTACCCTCCCCCTCCCATCCCCGTTCTCAATGATTCCTCCTTTCCACACTCCGCTTCCCCTTCCTCATCATCGTCATCCTCTCCATCCTCCCCTCCACGCTCTCTGTAATGTTCCTCCACCATATCGTTGACAGTTCCCTGGCCTGCAATTCGGATGTTACCATGCCCAAGGTGTGCATCATTACGGAATTAGCCCAGGTACCATCTTCGAGTAGCTATATGTGTGTCGTGCAGAAAATTTTTCAAAGATTGCATTGCTTTTTCTGTATATTGAAGATGCTTCCAGAGATATCGAGGGTGTACCACTCCAATCTCCTTCCGCATCGTTTGTCGTTCGCATTGGTATAGGGGGCATCTTAAAAGAAGATGTTCTGGTGACTGGGAACCTCCATAGCAACATGGGGAGTGAAGGGAGTCAACAGAATAAGTGGGAATTTTGTATAGATAACTGTGGAAGTATCCATGTCTGGTTCGTAGTTGGGTGACGGTGGATGATAACTGACGGTTGCCACATGTGAAAATATTGTCTGGTTTAGAACGGAACGTTCCAATATAGTTCTTTCCTTTTGTTGGATGCCTAATCCACCAATCCCCCCATTCCTGCATTTTTGCCGCTCGGGTTACCCGCTTGAGGTAAGATAAGGAGGCATTACAGTAGGTAGGTGGTTTTTCAAAAGTGGATTTTTTTGCCAACTTATCAGCAAGCTCATTTCCACATACATCTGTATGGCCAGGAATGCATTGTACTGTGATCGTAGGTTTGAGTGCATGGAGGTTATTGGCGATATTGGAGAGAGCCAGGGAAGTAGACTGTCCAGGGGCGGGTTTGACGATGTTGAGATGTCATATGGCAGCTTGATTGACTGTTAAAATCCATATATGTCTTTTGGTGATGTTATTACATTGACAAATCTGAAAGCATTTCTGTGCAGCTCTAAGACTACCAAGTAATTCAACTTCATAAACTTCCTGTTGATGGCCCATTGGGTAGGTCGCTTGGATGACTTCTTCTCCAGTCATTTCCACTACAGTTCCTGCCCCAATATTTTCGTTCAACATTGATCCATCTGTATAACAAACAATATTTCGGTCATCTTGTTTCAACATCGCATACTGTGCTTCATGTGCTTTGGCATTCTCTTCTTTGGAATGGGGATTGATTTGTGTTTCAACTCTGCTTTCAATCGATGGTGGACAGGCTGTGGTTGAGTAGGTTTTATACTCGGAGGTATTAGAAATCCATGGGCTTACGGTCGATAAGGTTTGGATGAGATGTGTTTCTATTTGGGGTTATTTTGTTGCATACTGTCCCATGAAATCTATGGCCCAGGTGTATTACTAGACTCTGGGGTTTCATAAAATGGAGGGAAAGTCGATGGACAAGGTAGTCGGATTGGGTGCAAATCGGAAATGTAAGTATTCGTATTGCATATTTTCTTCGCATGTGATTCAGTCGTACAGCTACTGGTGGCAGGGCTGATTCATTGTGTAGAGGTAGTGTTGGTGATGTGCGGAAGGCTCCAAGGATACACCAAAGGGCCATATTTTGAACTGTTTCAAATTTCTGTTGATATGCTGTTTGCCCCATACACCAAACTTCTGCGCCAAAGTCGCAAACAGGCACAACACATGCATTGTATAGTTGGCGGACTGCACTGGGGGTGAGTCCTGATTCAGTATTGGATAGTGATTTGAGGGCTCCAAGGGCTCTTTTGCCACTCACGGCTTTCAGCATAACATGGTGTTTGAAGTTGATTTTTCTGTCAAACCAAATACCAATCCACCTTACCACATCTGGGCCAACGCCTTTTGGGCCGTGGGAAATGGTAGTGCCATTGGATAGGGTAATCATTTCATGATCGGTGGTATCACCGTTTCGTTTATTGTGGAAGTGCATCATCTCTGACTTTGAGTCATCAAATCGTACCGCATTGTTTTCTGCCCATTTGAAAGCTGTCCGTGCAGCAACCTCAAGGCATCTTGCATTATAGGCTTGTGATTTTCTTCGAACAACAATTGCAACATCGTCAATGTAGCTTGGATTCCAGGGGATGGGGTAATGGGTTGTGAGTTCATAGAAGAGAGGACTGAGATAGAGGAGGAAGAGAATTGGGGATGCAGGCGATCCCTGAGGAATTCCTGTCCAGACTGGGCGGAGGTCTTCCTTTCGTCCAACTATTGCTAGTGCTGTTGTTCGGTTGAATGAAAAGTGGTCCACCCAATATTGAATTGCCATTGGGTAACCTAGTTGTCGTGAAGTTCGGAGGTGACGGTCCTTGGATACATTGTCGAATGCACCACTTATATCCATAAACAGAGCAGTAGTGATTACCTCTGCATGCTTTCCTTGTTCAATTTCATGTGTGAGTGCCATTGCAGCATCTATAGCAGAACGTTGTCTTTGTCCTCCTATTTGATCTTTGTGTAGTAGTCTGTATTTTTCAGCCATATATGCAATTCTGTTTGCCATCATCTTTTCAAGGATCTTCCCAAGGCAATTGAGAAGGGCAACAGGTTGTTGGGCCTTAGGTATTGAATAGTCAGGTTTTCCAGGTTAGGGGTTCTGCTATAGATGCTGCAATGGCACTTAAAAATGAAATTGAACAAGAAAAGCACACAAAGAAAATCACTACTACTCTGTTTATGGATGTAAGTGGTGCATTTTACAATGTATTCAAGGACCGTCTTCTCCAAACTTTACCACCACTGGGCTACCCAACTGCAATTCAATTGTGGGTGGACCACTTTTTATCCAACCGAACAACAGCACTGGCATTTGATGGACAAAAAGAAGACCTCAGCCCAGTCCGGACAGGAATTCCTCAGGGATCGCCTGCATCCCCAATTCTCTTCCACCTCTATCTCAGTCCTCTCTTCTACGTACTCACAACCCATTACCCCAGCTTCTGGACTCCAAGCCACATTGACGATGTTGCAATTGTTTTTCGAAGCAACTCATAACCCAATAATGCAAGGTGCCTCGAGGCTGCTGCACGGACAGTTTTCAAATGGGCAGAAAACAACGCGGTACGATTTGATGACTCAAAGTCAGAGATGATGCACTTCCACAATAAACCAAACGGTAATACCACCGATGATGAAAAGATTACCCTACCCAATGGCACTACCATTTCCCCTGGCACAAAAGGCATTGGCCCAGATGTGGTAAGGTGGATTGGTATTTGGTTTGACAGAAAAATCAACTTCAAACACCATGTTATGCTGAAAGCCGCAAGTGGCAAAAGGGCCCTTGGAGCCCTCAAATCACTAGCCAATACAGAATCAGGACCAACCCCCAGTGCAGTTCGCCAACTATACAATGCATGTGTTGTGCCTGTTTGCGTCTTTGGAGCGGAAGTTTGGTGTATGGGGCAAACAGCATATGAACAGAAATTTGAAACAGTTCAAAATATGGCCCTTCGGTGTATCCTTGGAGCCTTCCACACATCACCAACAATAGCCCTACACAATGAATCAGCCTTGCCACCAGTGGCTGTACGACTTAATCACATGTGAAAAAAATATGCAATTCGTATTCTTACATTTTCCGAAATACAGCCAATCCAACAACGTTGTCCATCGACTTTCCCTCCATTTTATGAAACCCCAGAGTCTAGTAATACAACTGGGCCCTGGATTCCATGGGACAGTATGCAACGAAATAACTGCCAATTTGAAACACATCTCATCCAAACCTTATCGACCCTCAGCCCATGGATTTCTAATAGCTCCAAGATTGAAACCTACTCCACCAGAGCCTGTCCACCATGGATTGAAAGCAGAGTTAAAACACAAATCAATCCCCATTCCAAAGAAGAGGAAGCCAAAGCACATGAAGCACAGTATGCGATATTGAAACAAGATGACCTCAATAGTGTTTGTTATACTGATGGATCAATGTTGAATGAAAACATTGGTGCAGGAACTGTAGTGGAAATGACTGGAGAAGAAGTCATTGAAGCAACCTACCCAATGGGCCATCAACAGGAAGTTCATGACGCCGAATTACTTGGTATTCTTAAAGCTGCAGAGAAATGCTTTTGGATTCGTCAACATAACAATATCACCAAAAGACATATATGGATTTTCGCAGACAATCAAGCTGCCATATAACATCTCAACACCGTCAAACCCGCCCCTGGACAGTCTACTTCCCTGGCACTCTCAAATATCGCCAATAACCTCCATGCACTCAAACCTACGATCACAGTACAATGGGTTCCTGGCCATACAGATGTACCTGGAAATGAGCTTGCCGATAAGTTGGCAAAACAGTCCACTCTTGAAAAACCACCCACCTACTATAATTCCTCCTTATCTTACCTCAAGCGGGTAACCCGAGCAGCAAAAATACAGGAATGGGGGGATTGGTGGATGAGGCCTCCAGCAGAAGGAAAGAACTATATTGGAATGTTCTGTACTAAACAAGACAATATTTTCACATGTGGCAACCATCAGTTTGCCTCCACTGTCACCCAACTACGAACCGGATATGGATACTTCCACAGTTATCTATTCAAAATTGACGCTAATTCTGTTGACCCACCTCACTGCCCATGTCGCTATGGAGGTCCCCAGTCACCAGAACATCTTCTTCTAAGATGCCCCTTATACCAATGCGAACGACACACGATGCGGCAGGAGATTGGAGTGGTACATCCTCGATATCTCTGGAAACATCTTCTTTATTCAAATAATGCAATGCAACCTTTGCAACATTTTCTGCATGACACACATATAGCTACTCGAAGATGGTACCTGTGTGAATGCCGTAATGATCAACACCTTGGGCAGGGAAACATTTCAATTGCAGGCCAGGGAACTTTCAACGATATGGTAGAGGAACATCGGAGTGAGAGTGCAGGGGATGATGGTGAGGATGATAATGATGAGGAAGGGGAAGCAGAGAGTTGAGAGGGGGGTAAATGAGAATAGGGAAGGGAGGGGGAGGGTAAACTCCAGGGGGAGAACCCGTATGATATGCAGGACCAAGCCGAATATGACTGACCAATATTTAACCATTGTATGAAGTGTGTTACAGACCACTATGATTTATTGAAAAATTCGTTGTAACTAGAGCAGGGTGACAGGAGACTGCGGAGCAGTGCTACCTAGCCAGGGGTTTTTTGTTTTTCCTTAGTTCGGTTTCATTTGTTGTTCTTGTTCACAGTTATTTGTTTGTACCTCACTGGCCATTGTCTGCGGGCTGCATGCTGTATGATGAATAAATAAATAAAAATATAAACTGGGAGTTCAAGTGCTGGAGGGACACAACCAACGAATACGGGCACTTGATTTTGTACTTCCAGAAGCAAGGACAGAAATTCACGCCATTCAGGAACAGTCCCAGCAGATCATCAGAGGAGCAACCGAGGAGTTTGTGAAACTGAAAGACAGAATTGAATCCTGCGAATCAGAAAAGGGCAGCTGAAGCTCAAGCAGGCGGCCCTGACAATTTCACACAACACCCTACAAAAACGATTCAATACGTTGGAAAAATTCGTAATGGAGGAAGCACCCGACAAGGAGGATCTGCGAGCCATAATATGAAGTGTACATGAACTTGCAGATCAAACAACCAGCCCAACACAAGCAGTGGCAGAAGCCAAGCTGTCGGCCACCATACCGGACAGAAGTGGCCGAATGAAAGGA
The DNA here is from genome assembly GCA_015178995.1 of Trichophaea hybrida. Lineage (NCBI taxonomy): Eukaryota > Fungi > Ascomycota > Pezizomycetes > Pezizales > Pyronemataceae > Trichophaea > Trichophaea hybrida. The sequence continues at coordinate 127,897 of WHVE01000309.1, read as the reverse complement.
GTGCAGCAATGGCAATTAAGAACAGAGAAAAGAAACAGAAGTGTGTCCCCCATATCGGACTCAGACGTCGCACCAAGGACAGGACTTAGAGGAGAACCGGAAACAGATGCAGGATTCCCAGAGCCGGACCCAGGACCATGTGGGAATAGAGGTACGTCAATACCAAGAAGCAATTGGGGAGATCTACCACCACCACCAAGGGGTACTGGAGGTGACCCAGCACCATCAGAACCTCCAAGTCATTCGGGATCCAAAAGGCGAAGGTCAAGGTCAAGAACCTGAGCACTAGCAATAGGCAGACTAAGCGACTGCAGAATCAAATTAACCAACCCCCCAAAGTTTTTGGGGTCAAGTACGGAGGAGTTTGATGTCTGGTGGATATGCATGGTGACATACATTGCGGACCAACCACACCTGTTTACTAGACCAGGAATCAAACTGCAGTATTGCAGAAGACGACTAGAAAAACACGCACTGGCATGGCATATGCAATGGGAAACAGAGGCCAGCGCCAGGAAGCATGAACGAAGCTGTTCAGCATACCGAGCAGCAATATATGCCAGGTTCCATAATCGCTTTCAACAAAAAACAGCATTCAGAGCAATTATGGAAGTAAAATATGCCGGAAACATTTAGGATATGATCCTGCAGTATGACACCCTGAATGTAAAAGCAGGAATGACAGGAGTGGCCTACCGAACCATGTTGATGAAAGAATTACCACCGCAAATCTTCAAGCAGTTGGCGACAGTCAACCCTGCAGACAAAACAGATGAAGAACTGAGGGATTTGATTATAAATGCCAGAAAGAATGTGGGAGTATGGCAAGCCACAGAAAGAAATTTTGAAATTATGGGTAGACAAGCAAAAATGACAGGAGGAATTTCAGAGTCAGGATCTATTCAGAAAAAACAAACATTCAAATGACCACCCAGATATGAGAGTAGAAAAACTCAAGGAAAAACAAACAGACCTCAGAGGGGACAAGGAGAGACACCTCGAGGTTTTAAAAGCTCAGAGGGAAAAACCTATAATCAGATGATAGAAGGAGTTCCAAAAGAGGCAATTATTAGAAGAAGGGAAGAAAAAGAATTTTCAGATGCACTTGGCCTTCCGATCTGAAAGAAGCCCATGGAACAATGAAATGTTTTCCAAGCGTCAAGGTCACCAACAGAACGGCGGATTTTGGAAAACCTATTGCCTACCAAGAGTTGAAAGTAGGAGGATTCGATCAGCTCGAAGACAACCCAATCGACGATTATGAAATCAAAAGTGATTAGGAAAATGAGGCACAAGTACAAACATCGGAAGGAGAGTTACCAACTGACAATAGCAGTGAAGATATTGCGGAAGAATGGTGGATTCAACTGGAAGAATCCTCAGACTGATCGGTCTCCAGCAGAACAAAAAACGCGAAGGATTATGGCGATCAGGCAGGAGAAAGCCATTATATAGTTACTTTTCGCAACCTTGAGGATTCCGGAAGAGATGAAATCGCTGGACAGTAGTTGCGTGATTTAATAAGTATAAACAACACTCTACGAAGGGAGAATCCTGAAACAAGTGACAAACACAATTGACGATTTTGTCTTTTACGAAGTCAAAAAGATACACAACGTACCACAAACAAAAATTGTTAAAAGACTGATTTATAAGTTTTTAATGACTATGCAGATGGTATAGGAGTAAGTAAACAATTTCCCATCCACACAATGCTGGATCTAGGATCTACATCTTTCACAATATTACCGAAAGCCACAAAAGTATTCAAGATACCTGTGGTACGAAGAAAACATGTGATTGGAGCAAAATATTTTGGGGGAACCAAGTTGAAACTCCCAGGACTATATACTATCCCAATAGAATTAGTATTGGGAAATCATCGATCGCTTGAAACTTTCGAAGTCGTCAAAATGCAAGAAAGCTACGATGGCTTAATACCTGCATGGTATCTCAAAAAACACAAGGCACAAGGAACAACATACGGTCACCTTCTTTTTACGGAATGTGGCAGAAAATTTCACGAACATGTAAAACAACATCCGGAATGGAAAATCACCTGCGATTACAAAGTAGTATTTCGCAACAACCCAATTGTTATTTGATCAGTAAATGTCGGTGCAACAAAGCAACTACCCGAAAACTTCCACCGCAGTTGCATAGATGGCTACTTTTATTTGATTCTCACGAATCTGAAAAACTACCCAAGCATGGACCCCACGACCACGAAATAAACCTCAAAACAACAGACGATCAGGTTAAAGTGGAACCTATTTATCAACTATCCAGAGAAGAGAAAAAACTACTTTGAGAATACATTTTTAAAATGATAAAAGAAGGAAAAATACAATTATTTCAAGGGCAAGCAGAAAGTCCTATTCAATTTATACCAAAACCTAATGGCTGAGGCCTACGCCTTTGTGTTGACTATCGGCATCTCAATGAATCAACTATCAAAGACAAAACAGCCCTACTATTAATGGATGAGTACCCAAGCAGAATGAAGGAAGCTACCTATATAACTAAGCTTGATATGATAATCAGGCTATCACCAATTTCGAATGGCAAAAGGGCACGAATGGAAAACAGCGTTCAGAACAAAGTTTGGATCTTACGAATACACAGTATTGCCTTTTGGTTTGTCAAATGCACCTGCAACTTTTCAAAGATAAATAAATGGAATTCTAAAGCCATTTTTAAGAAGAGACGACAACATCACAGTATGTTATATCGACGATGGTATGATAGCCACCAAGGGAACCATGGAGGAATATCATGAATATGTCGGAAGGATACTACAGGTACTTCAAGACAACGAGTTGGTCGTCGAAATCGACAAGTCGGAATTTGATCAACAAGAAGTCGAATATCTAGGATTCCTAGTCAGTGAAGAAGAATTATAAATGGCGCCATGCAGAAGTATATAAGTAATCAGCTGGCCAATGCCAAAAACACAGAAAGAAGTTCAGATCATACTGGAACTCTGAAACTTTTACCGAAGATTCATAAAAGCATATGCTGGAATAGTCGCCCCCATCATGGATACATTACAAGGAGTGGGAAAAAACTGTGTGTTCAGAGAAGCTCAGATGGCAGCATACTATGAGATATGCATACTATTCTCGCAAGAAATCACCCCCATCCTGAGATATTACGAAGAAGATAGGCCTGCGATAATTGAGACCGATGCATCGGACTATCCGATGGGTGCAGTTTTATCTCAAAGGTTGAAGGATGGCAAACTAAACCCAATAGCCTTTATATCCAAAATGTTTTCACCGGCAGAAATCAACTATCAAATATACGACAAAGAAATGTTAGCCATTGTCTACGCAATCAAACAATAGTGATGCTATGTACAAGACGCAGTACATACGACAAGCATCTACTCCGATCACATGAATTTACAATATTTTAATGAAACCAACCAATTAAACAGGTGACACGCCAGATGGGCCGAAACACTACAAGAATATAACTTCAAAATGGTCTATCAAAAGGGTTCACAAAATAGAAAAGCAGACGCGTTATCATGTTGCCCGGAGTTCATCACTAGAGAGGGGGGTACAGTTTCAACAAATAATGAACCCCTACTTGGACCAGAATACTGCACAGAAATAGGGGCACTGAACCTCGAAGAAAACGAAGAAGAAATAGTATTGGCAGGTTTTTCAATGATGAAATTAACACCGACAATACAAAAACAATGGAAGAAAGCAGCGGAGAAAGATAAAGAGTATCAGAAGATACCAAAAACAATAGAAAACAAAGAAAAGAATATAGACGAAAGATTGGAAAAAGACAAAGACGGAATGATGGTCTGGAAAGGAAGATTATACGTACCAAAAATCTTTAGAAAAGAAATATTAAAAAGGGAACATGACTCAAGGACAGCAGGACATTTTGGGAGGGAAAGAATAATAGAACTTATCACCAGGAATTTTTACTTACCTCAGCTGGAAGAGAATATCAGAACTTACTGCAACAACGGCAACTCATGCCAAAGAACAAAAAGTCCGCAACACGCCAAATACTGTTTATTATACCCGCTCAAACTATCATCATCACAAAGGACGTATATATCGGTAGACATCATTACCGACTTACCAGAATCCAACGGCAATGAAAATATAATGGTAGTTGTGGATAGATTCACAAATATGGCACACTTTAAACTAACGGCATAACAGGAGTCCGCAGTAGTGGCAAAACTGTTCTGGGAGAACATCGGGAAATACCATGGGTTACCCCCAGATGTAGTATCAGACAGAGACGGAGTATTCACTGGACATTTCATTGCAGACCTATACCAGTTCCTAGGACTCAAATGATCTTTATCAACAGCTTTTCCACCGCAGACAAACGGACAGACAGAATGACTAAATCAAACTATCGAACACTTCTTACGCACCTATTGTGACTACGAACAAGACAATTGGTTTGAAATATTTGGAATGGCAGAATACACATATACAAATTGAAAACATACGACCACTAGGATAACACCGTTGTACGCCAACTCTGGATAAGAACCACGCACCAATTGGCTGACAGATGTTCATTTCAATAACCCTACGTCGGAACTATATTCTCATTACATGATAGCTGTATACTGCAAATTCGAAAGTCAACTGGAAAAGTCATGAAAGAAAATAGGAGAATACTATTGTAGAAAAAGAAAGCCAGCTCCACTATACAAATTTGACGATTGGGTAATACTGGACAGAAGAAACCTTTGAACGAAAAGAAAATACCCAAAACACGATGATAAACTCTACAAACCATTCCAAGTGACCAAAGTGGGAAGCAATGACAGATGGTATCAATTAAAGTTACCAGACACTTGGAAAATGCACCCTGCTTTTCACATATCCTTATTAGAGCCATATAGAGGAGACATAAAAGAAAGAGTTATACACCCAGTCGAAGCAGAAAACAAAGGATGGATACCAGAAGCCATAATCACAAGCGGAACAATAGACAACGATCACCGAAAACATGTTTTTCTTACCACATGGGAAAACTAGACACATAACGAAAACACATCGGTATCCTTCGAACATATGCAAGAAATAGCGGCAGAAATGTCAAACGACTACTACAAAAATCACCCCGAAATAGAGAATGACAAGTGATGGAAGATATCAAACAATATGGCACGAAAGAAAAGAGAAAGGAAATAGATTATGTTTTTTATGTTAAAACTCAAACCACATTGATATTAGCGGAGGTCACTGGTATTTTTTATTTCATTATTACCAAAACAATGATCAGCTATATCTATGATATACGCTGTCTGGGTGGTAGCTATTGCAAGATCACTTCTTACGTTAGAGTACTCTGTTCAGGTCACCAGAGCTTGAGAGGGGGGTAATGATAGGGGGTTTCCCTTATCATGTGTATGAGGTACATCAGGTTTAGCCTCACAGGCTCGCTATCTGACGACTTGTGTTGGATGGATGAGAATACACCCCTGAGGATGCCTACTGATGAGTAAGTTTATTTATTTATTCATCATACAGCATGCACCCCACAGGCTATTGCAGGTGAGGTACAAACAAATAACCGAGAACAAGAACAACAAATGAAACCGAACAAAGGACAAACGGAAAACCGCTGGCTAGGTAGCACCGCTCAGCAGTCCCCTATCACCCCTGCTCTGGTTACAAAAAAATTTCAAATATATCATAGTGGTTGGTAACACACTTCATACAAAAATAAAATATCTGTCAGTGTCATTCGGCTTGGTCCTGCATATCATGCGGGTTCTCCCCCTGGAGTTGACCCTCTGCTTCCCTTCCCCGTTCAAATTTCATCCTCCTCTCAACTCTCTGCTTCTCCTTCCTTTTCATCATCATCCTCCTCATCATCCCCTCCACTCCCACTCTGATGTTCCTCCACCATATTGTTGACAGTTCCCTGCCCTGCAATTCGGATGTTACCCTGCCCAAGATGTTCATTATCACAGAATTGGCCCAGGTACCATCTTCGAGTAGCTATATGTGTATCGTGCAGAAAATGTTTCAAAGGTTGTATTGCTTTATCGGTATAAAGAAGATGCTTCCAGAGATATGGAGGGTGTACAACTCCAATCTCTTTCCGCATGGTTTGTCTTTCGCGTTGGTATAAAGAAAATCTTAGTACAAGATGTTCCGGTGACTGAGGACCTCCATAGCGACATGGGCAGTGAGGGGAGTCAACAGAATTGGTTGTTATTTTGTATAGGTAGCTGCGGAAGTATCCATGTCCGGTTCGTAGTTGGGTGACAGTAGATGCAAACTGGCGGTTGCCACTTCTGAAAATAGTGTCTGGTTTGGTACGGAATGTTCAAATATAGTTCTTTCCTTTCACGGGATGTCGCATCCACCAATCACCCCATTCCTGCATTTTGACTGCTCGGGTCACCCTCTTGAGGTACGATAAGGAGGTGTTATAGTAGGTAGGTGGTTTTTCCACAGTGGACTTTTTTGCCAACTTATCGGCAAGTTCATTTCCAGGTACATCTGTATGGCCAGGAACCCATTGAACTGTGATTGTGGTTGTGAGTACATGGAGATTATTTGCGATGTTGGAGAGTGCCAGGGAAGTGGACTGCCCAGGGGCTGGTGTGAGGATATTGAGACGTCGTATGGCAGCTTGATTGTCTGTGAAAATCCATATATGTCTTTTGGTGAGATTATTACGTTGACAGATCTGAAAGCATTTCTGTGCAGCTTCAAGAATTCCAAGTAATTCAGCATCATAAACTTCCTGTTGATGGCCCATTGGATAGGTTGCTTCAATGACATCTTCTCCTGTCATTTCAACTACTGTTCCTGCGCCAATATTTTCGTTCGACATAGATCCATCTGAATAACAAACAATATTGCGGTCATCTTGTTTCAACATTGCATACTGGGCTTTGTGGGCTTTGGCTTCCTCTTCCTTTGAACGAGGATGAATTTGTGCTTTGACTCTACTTTCAATCCATGGTTTACAGGGTGTGGTCGAATAGGTTACAATCTCCGAGCTGATAGAAATCCATGGACTGAGGGTTGATAAGGTTTGGATAAGACGTGTTTCAAATTTGCGGTTATTTTGTTGCATACTGTCCCATGAAATCCAGGGTCCAGTTGTGTAAGTAGACTCTGGGGTTTCATGAAATGGAGGGAAAGTCAATGGACAACGTTGTCGGATTGGATGCATTTCGGAAAATGTAAGTATTCGAATTACATATTTTCCTTGCATGTGATTAAGTCGAACAGCTACTGGTGGCAGGGCTGCTTCATTGTGTAGCGCTATTGTTGGGGATGTCCAGAAGGCTCCAAGCATGCACCAAAGTGCCATATTTTGAACTGTTTCAAATTTCTGTTGATATATTGCTTGGCCCATCCACCAAACTTCAGCTCCGAAGTCACAGACTGGTACGACACACGCATTGTATACTTGGCGGACTGCACTCTGGGTTAGTCTTGATTCTGTATTGGCTAATGATTTGAGGGCTCCAAAGGCTCTTTTGCCGCATGCGGCCTTCAGCATGACATGGTGTTTGAAGTTGATTTTTCTGTTAAACCAAATACCAATCCACCTGACCACATCTGGGCCAATGCCTTTTGTGCTGGGGGAAATAGTAGTGCCATTGGGCAGGGTGATCTTTTTGTCATCGGAGGTATCACCATTTCGTTTATTGTGGAAGTGTATCATTTCTTACTTTGAGTCATCAAATCGTACCGAATTGTTTTCTGCCCATTTGAAAGCTGTCCGTGCAGCCGCCTCGAGGCATCTTGCATTATAGGCTTTTGATTTGCTTCGAACAACAATTGCAACATTATCAATGTGTCTTGGTGTCCAGGAGCTGGGGTAATGGGTTGTGAGTTCGTTGAAGAGAGGACTGGGATAGAGGAGGAAGAGAATTGGGGATGCAGGCGATCCCTGAGCGATTCGTGTCCGGACGGGGCCGAGATCTTCCTTTTGTCCATCAAATGCCAGTGCTGATGTACGGTCGGATAGGAAGTGGTGGACCAATAATTGACTTGCGGTCGTGTAGCCAAGTTGTCGTAGAGTTTGGAGGAGACGGTCTTTGGATACATTGTCGAATGCGCCACTCATATCCACAAAGAGGGCAGTGGTGATTTCCTTTGCATGTTTTCCTTGTTCAATTTCATATGTAAGTGCCATTGCAGCATCTATAGCACAGCGTTGTCTTCGTCCTCCTATTTGATCTTTGTGTAGCAGGTTGTATTTTTCAGCCATATATGCAAGTCGGTTTGCCATCAACTTTTCGAGGATCTTCCCAAAGCAATTGAGAAGGGCAACAGGTCGGTAGGCCTTAGGTATTGAATACTCAGGTTTTCCAGGTTTGGGTATAATCACAGTCGTTGCTTGTCGCCAACAGGTGGGGTGATATGCAGTGTTGCCAAGTAGTGCAAATACACTGTTGAATGGTTCAGTGGCGGCTAGGTATGCTTGCTGGAGACAGTAAAAGGGAAGCCCATCAGGTCCGCCAGCTTTACGTGGTGCAGAGGTTAAAATTGCTTGATTGATTTCTGTAGGGGTAAATGTAACCCATGGCAGGGTTGGTCGATTGGTGATATCAGTTCGGGAAGGTGCTACTGGTGGGGGTGAGAACATGGTGGAACGGAACAGTACTGCCTTTTCTTCAAAAGTCACTGCTGTTGTGTTGGAGAATGATAGGGGTGGTGTTCACTCGGTTTCCCTGGGTTTGGTGTAACGGAGGGCTGTGAAGATCTCTGGGCCTTGTGCATTTCCAAAAAATTCAATCCACATTGTTGTCTTGGAGGTGCGGATATCCTGGAAATATTGGTTTTGAACAGCTTTGAATTTGATGTGATCACATTCAATGCGTGTTTTCTTCCACTGATTCTGGGCACAGTTCATCTGTGTTCGGGAGATTCTGAGTTTGGGGGTCCACCAGCGTTTTGAATGTGTTGTAAGCTGGAGAAATGGGGCAGATTCCTTGACTGCATCAAGAATCATATCTCGGAGCAGTTCGGCTGATTTGTCAAGGTTTGATTCAGTTGGTTGTTCATGGAGGTATTGCCAGACCATTTGTGAGGCATGGGAGAGTGTATTGAGAGTTTTTGAGAATAAATCCCAATCTGTCTTATTCCAGTTGTATCTTATTGTGTTGGAGTCTGTGGTAACAAGTTCCGATTCTGCCAAGATATCGAAACGTATTGTTGCATGGTCTGAACCTGTTGATGCGTTGTCATCCACTGCCCAATTTGTAACTGAGTCATGGACAACTTCGGATGTAAATGCCTGGTCGATAATAGAGGTTCCCTTGCCATTTCGGTAGTAGTATGTAGGGGTATAAGGTTCATTGAGGAGGGAAAAGTTATTGGTTTCCATGATATGAACAAATTTGTCGCCACGTTTGGGTGTTTTGATTAGTGAATTCCACCATGTATCATGGGCATTCATGACACTAGCAATAATGCATCGTTCAGGAAATGGGATTTTGGTGAAGCTTCTTGGAATGGTATAGAGATTTGATATGCCTTGGTATTCATTGTAAATATTGAAGACTGTGATTGGTGCTATTGCTGGCGTTGATATTTCCAGGACTTGAATATTAGGATCCTGGCTGATGTCGGTATGTGGTGAGCATTTGATATAAGGATTGTTTTTGGCCACATAGGCAATTGTTCTATTGTGTTTTCTTAAGTTTTTAGATGGTATCAGTAGCTCAAATCCAGGGTGTGTTGTAATGAATGTGTTGTTTGGGTTGAATGCAGGTGCTTGGAGTAAAAGAAGGTCGGCCGTTCCAACTGCAAAGTCGAGAAGCATATTGATGACTGTGGAGGAACGGTTGCAGTTGTGTTGTATAATTTGAATTATGGTAGATGCATAGGAAGGGTGTTTAGGCATAGGAAATGGTCGGGTGGTCTTTTCGTAGGTAGGAATAGCCATATTGTTGGCGGTTAGAACATTGGTGGGTTGGTCGGAATGCCACATATCGGTCGGCTTTGCGTGTCCTGCCATCCACTTGTACTCCATGGTCTTGAATTAATTTTGCTTCATGTTCAGTATGGACTTGGATAACCATTGTGATTGCCTTTTTGTGTGGTTGTGTTCTGGCTATGTAAGGGATCATGGTAGAGTGGTAAGCTTGATATGATTATTGTTCATCTCAATATCTTCTTTCAATAATTTCATTCCTGTTTCACATTCAGGAAACATTGTAATGTCAATGGAGTGAACCATCATTCGGATCCAGGTTTCTTTATTTTTGAGATCGTGTGCAGTTGTGTCGACTGAACGAACTGTTTCTTCAATAGCAGCCTTGTGGGCCAGTACCAATTCCACAGGGCAGGTGTCTGGTGTCAGGAGGACAAGATTGTGTTTATAGTTAGCAGAAACATGTCCTATATTGGCCAAAGGGTCTGCATGGCAGCGTTGGAGGGTGGCATTGATGGCGAGCTTGAGTTTTGTAAGATCGGCACTAACTGGTTAATCACTGTGTCAGGCAATCACTAGTGTGCGTTGTTTTTTGGTGAGAGGATGGGGATTCAGAGTACGCCCATTCATATCTTTTGGTGGGTCTTTCTTTGCGCATGCAGATGCAATTGCTGACAAGAGTGTGGGTTTGGGGGAAGTCCCTTCCAGGACGGCTGGAGTAAGTAGGTCTGGTGGTGCTGGTGGTGCATGTTTCTTTGAAGCTTGGATTTGAACAAGGTATTCAACTCGTTGTCCAAGGGTTGCAATGGTATCGAGGGAAGTTCGTGTTTGGTTTCCATTGAAGCTCAGCAGGTTGCCAGTTTTCGGTTTTGGGTCGTGAAACGTTTGTTGATTTTGTGAATATCATTGTGGAGTGGTTCAAGGATGGCTTTGAATACCTGATGAATCTTATCTTCATCCTCGTCTTTTGGATTCAGCAGGTTGGTGGATGGGTCCTGAAAGTCTTCATCTTCAGAATCCTCATCATCGTCAGAACATTCATCATTGGCCTCGGTATCTTCTGGGGCATCTCCAAGTTCTAGATCTGCATCATCAGGGTTTCTGCGATGGCCTTGGTTGGTTGGTTGTTGAGGTGGGGAAGATGGTTGTGGTCGTTCAGAGGGTGTCCAGGGATGGACATTGCCAATGGCCATGCGGGTGCTTGAATGTGTAGGAGGGGCATTCAGTGGTGGGTATGGTGAGGTAGCTGGCAGTTGGCGAGAACTTCTCTGCTTGCCTTTGATGCCGCGTTTGGATATGTAGCCTGTAAGGGTAGTATGTGATACAGCTGGGGCATCAATTGCGGAAAGAGGGTCTGAACTGGGGTTTGGGTAAAGGTGCATTCCATAAGTACTGGAAATGCTAGGTGGAGGAGGTGGTGGTATAGGGGCAGACATTTAGGACTTGTAAGGGTTTGCTGGGTACTAAATATGTTAAAGATATAAAAATTTTCTGAATATTTTTGAATAGTAATAAATCTGACATTTCAATGTTGATATAAGTGGCCTCGGTACCACCTATTCCCTGAGGGGGTTAGAGCTTCACCTCTTTTGTCCTAGCAAGATGTTTTACCTTGTACTAGAGCCTTTTACCTCCTCACAGCAGATACAGAGACACCCGTAGCGACAAGAAGACCTCTATAAGGCCTGCTATGTGATTGGGCTGTAAAACCACTGCAAGAAAGGAAGTGCAACTTAACTATGGAGGATCCACCCAAAGACTCAGGGGGTCAATGGCAACAAAGTAGCCGGACGTTGTCGCTTACACCCTGGTAGGTCTGCTGGGCCCCGGTGGCCAATAAGTTTCACAAGGGAGGGGTGGGAAAAATGCGAAAATATGAATATCAACCGTTTTAAAGTCAATTTTTGTCCGATTGTGTTGTGCTTTCGGCAGGGTAGACCTGTGTGTTTGTGCAAGCTGTGGTCTCAAGGGCGTTCCAAACGGATCAAAATTCGTTGAATAACTATGGAATTTGACATTGTGTTTTTGACTTCGAGGATTTTTGGCCCAGGCAGTCTGGGGCTTGTAGGCAGATGTAGGTGGTTCGTGCTAAGGGCTTCTTGGGCCGCTGAATTGATTGCCGTTGTCCGTTTATGATTTGGAGTTGATTCCACTGAGATAGAGGTGGGGTAGGAGCAAAAATGCGACTTTTCGCAGATTTTGTGTAACTAATGCAAATGTTAAGCTTTTGATCTGAAATTGAAACCTGAGCCTCGTCTTTATGTGCTTTCAATGCTCCCAAAGTTTGGAGTCGATCGGATAAGAATTGGTGGTGTAGATGATCGGTGGGGGCCCTCTTGCAGGGGGCTGCAGGGGGGGGAAAAAAGGGGTAAGAGGCCGAGTTTTCCACCCAGCAACAATAGAAGTCCTGGAAGAGAGATGCCCTATCGCAGGGGGGGTAATTGGGGGTTCGGAATCGATTGCAAGTGTCCACTTGGCGATATCTTTGCTGGTTGTTGACTTATTTTCGAAAAACGGTTTTGCTGGTATGGTTATCACCCTGATGAGTAAGTGGACCGCTCAACATAGCTGGGTGAAATTCCCATAATATTCCAAACTTCTATACTGTGCCTCAGCAAAATGGGCTGGCTAACCCATGCGGAAACAATACGCACGCTCAATCTGACAGTAACTACAGAATAATTCCTTTAGTGCTGGCCTAGACATGGGACCCACCAAACCATACTGCCGAAGCAAACATAACTGCCTTACAGGGGCCTTAGAGTCAGCTGTGCATTATGAATCAGACCAGTGTTACTGAATATCAAAAAAATACTGGGATAAAGACTATGTTCGGAAACTGCGTTTGGTTCCCCGAGATAGTCAGCCGAACAATATTTTCTTAGTATGAGGCACTTTGCTATCTCCTGAGTGAAATAGTCAATGGAGATAAGCTAACTGCGCCCTGGTAGTTGATTCAACCGGAAAGATAAGTGTTCAGATCTAGACCTTTGATCCCCAGCTCTGTTGAGTTTGCAATGCTATAATTGAGAGAGGGCACCCCCTTCGGGGAATACGGAAAAGACCCCATGACACTAGGTTCGTGGCAAAGTATGGGCTTGTAGCTCATTCAATCTTTATTAACTATTCTACTCATACAGAAGCAAGATGACTAATACGAAGTAATGGTCCGATATGTATGTCAGCAATATCACCATAAATCCAGGATAACCTTTGGGATGCCTGGTAGGGGCTTATGCCTCTACACATTGTCAAATAGTGCTCTTCGCAACCTACTACCGACATCGGCTCTGTGGCAACGATCGGTCATTCTGCGAACAGCCAGTACGGTGGATTGAGTGCTATCGAAATAGTACTATACACATATATCATAGTTATAGAGACGTACCATCATGTCTTACCGAGATACTTCTGGCGGGAAATGCTCAGCTATAAATGTCCACCTTAAACTCCTGTTTAAACACAACGATCAAGCTCTAGTAACAATTCACCGTCAAAACAACAACAGCGGAAAAAAACCTGAAATATTGTCACGTTTTTCACCTTGAATATATTCTATTACCTATGTTTCAATACTCACGTGAAGACATCATTATCTATAACGCTGCCCATCATCATCCATATTGCCAAACCGACTCCCACCTTGACTTCCTGTATAAGTCTTTGCAATACCACAATCTCGTGGACAAGTATTTCTACTTCTGTGAAACCGGCCAATACCCCTCTCAAGTATCTTACGACGAGTTTTCAGAAGACTACCTTCAAGACTCCTACGACTTTTAGGGTAAGCAGCTGTACCCTGCGAATGCCAGTATACCTTCCCACACCACAAAGATTACGACTAACCACCATTGAAATACATTTCATCAGATTCATCCTAGTTATCAAAGTCAGACTATATCGACACTGCATACGTCGATATCGGTCTGCTTCCACTCATGCAGGCTCCAGAACTTTGCCCAGGCGCGCCCAGGGGCCCCAGAACCTTGCTCCGGTTCTCCCGGAGGCTCCAGAACCTTACACCGGCGCTCCGGGAGGCTCCAGAACCCTGCACCAGTGCTCCAGGATGCTCCAGATCCTTATATTTGCGGTCCCGGAGGCTCCAGAACCTTAAACAGGTGCTCCCAGAGGCTCCCAGTGGCTCCTGGAGCGCCCACCCATGCTCCAGGAGCCTCCGAAACCTTCCACTTACTCCGAACTACTTCCAACTACTCTGTCCACTCCCGGAGCCTCCAGGAGCCTCCGGGAGCAAGATTTACATTTTGCTGATATGGTATATTGTTACATTGGGCAATATGAGGTCCTCCAGATACACGGGAATGCCGTCGAATTGGATCTTCCAATTGACATGAAAATCCATGATACTCTTAACTTCAGCAAGCTCAAGGTTGACCGCTTGGACAATTCTAGAGTTGCTTGGCGTCCACCGCCTGCGCCGGTACGAACAAGCGGTGCTGGTACAAGTCATGTTGTCGAATCAATTGCAAATCACTGGGCAAGCTCTGATGGAACCGGTTGGGAATATGAAAGGATATGGGAAGGATGGGACGAGAAGGATAACGCCTCAGAGCCAGAGGAGAATACGGCAAAAGCAAAAGAGACGGTGAAGCAGTATTGGAAGGAAATAGGCAGGCGGCGAAAGGGGAAAAGGAATGCGTGATTGAAGAAGGTGTGAGATGCAGGTTTCATTTTCTTTTTTTGAAGAAAGCATTTTGATTGTTTGATTGTTTGTTTGTTTTTCAGTCATGGTGGCCAGACAGGAACCTCCATTGTTTTCTTCTGTTTGGCTGGTCAACAGACATCTTGGAGGCAGATTTGGTTTTTGATCAGGGTGTTTTGTTTCTTCGAGAGGTTTCACAAAGATGATTGGAGATGGTTGGGATTCAGGTGGTCATGTTAGGGTGCGACACTGCTGCATTAGTGCGGCTGTGCAGGTCACTCAAGTAGGTAGCTTCAGTGCAACTTCGGCTGCATTATCAACAACATTCACTTCTACATGAACGAATGGGTCTCTTTACCCACATCTACTGCATGAACGTGAATAGGTTTTGGTTCATATTCGGAAAGGACTGCAATAACCATGGTTGTTGCCTTTTTGTGTGGTCGGGTATCTGGCTTTGTAAGAGATTGTGGTAGAGTGGTGAGCTTGATATGATTGTTGTTCATTTCAATATCTTCTTGCAATAATTTCATTCCTGTTTCACATTCAGGAAATATTGTTATGTCAATGGAATGAACCATCAGTGGGTTCCTGGTTTCTTACTTTTTGAGATATTGTACGGTCGTATTGACTGAACAAACTGTATCTTCAATAGCAGCCTTGTGGGTATTAATCATTCCACAGGGCAGGCGTCTGCTGTCTGGAGGACGAAATTGTGCTTATAGTTCGCAGAAACATGACCAATGTTGGCCAAAGGGTCTGCATGACAGTGTCGGAGGGAGGCGTTGAAAGCAAGTTTAAGTTTTGTAAGATCCACAGTAACTGGTTGATGACTTTGTCGGGCAATTACTACTGTTGATTGTTTTTTGGAGAGAGGATGGGGATTCAGAGTATGCCCATTCTTATCTTGTGGTGCGTCTTTCTTGGCACATACAGATGCTATTGCTGACCAGAGTGTGGGCTTGGGGGAAGTCCCTTCTTGAACAGCTGGAGTTAGTAGATCCTCTGGTGCTGGTGGTGCATCTTTCATTGATGCTTGAATTTGTACAAGCAATTCAACTCGTTGTCCAAGGGACACAATTGTATTGAGGGCAATTTCGTGATTGGTTTCAATTGACGCCATGCGAGATGCCAGTTTTCGGTTCTGGGTGGTGAGATGTTTGTTGATCTTGAGCACATTATTGTGAAGTGGTTCAAGGACCACTTTGAATACCTGATGAATTCTATCATCATCTTCATCATTTGGATTCAGTAGGTTGGTGGAAGGGTGCTGAAAATCTTAATCTTCAGAATCATCATCAACGTCGGAACATGCTCCATTGGCATCAGCATCCTCTGGGGCATCTCCAAGATATAGGTCAGTGTCATCAGAGTTCCCAGTATGGTCTGGGTTAGTTGGTTGTTGAGGTGGGGAAGATGGTTGTGGTTGTTCAGAGAATGTCCAGAAATGGAGTGAACCGATGGCCATGCAGGAGCTTGAACATGTATGTGGAGCCACATGCGATGAAAGTATGCAATTCGAATACTTACGTTTCCCACAATGCATCCAATCTGACAACGTTGCCCATTGACTTTCCCTCCATTTCATGAAACCCAAGAGTGTAGTAACTCAACCGGACCCTGGATTTCATGGGACAGTATGCCACAAAATAACGACAAATTTGAAACACGTCTTATCCAAACCTTATCAACCCTCAGTGCATGGATTTCCAACAGCTCGGAGATTGAAACCTATTCAACCACAACCTGTCCACCATGGATTGAAAGTAGAGTCAAAACACAAATTAATCCTCGTTCAAAGGAAGAGGAAGCCAAAGCCCACAAAACCCAGTATACAATGTTGAAACAAGCTGACCGCAATATTGTTTGTTATTCAGATGGATCTATGTTGAACGAGAACATTGGCGCAGGAACTGTAGTTGATATGACAGGAGACGATGTCATTGAAGCAATCTATCCAATGGGCCATCAACAGGAAGTTTATGATGCTGAATTACTTGGTATTCTTAAAGCTGCACAGAAATGCTTTCAGATTTGTCAACGTAATAACCTTGCCAAAAGACATATATGGATTTTCACAGACAATCAAGCTGCCATACAACGTCTTAATACCCTCAAACCCAACCCTGGACAGTCTAGTTCCCTGGCACTCTCCAACATCGCCAATAACCTCCATGCACTCAACACTACTATCACACTACAATGGGTTCCTGGCCATACAGATGTATCTGGAAATGAACTTGCAGATAAGTTGGCAAAAGAGTCCACTGTGGAAAAACCACCTACCTACTATAACACCTCCTAATCGTACCTCAACCACACCAGCAAAACCATTTTTCGATAATAAGTCAACAACCAGCACAGCTATCGCCAAGTGGACACTTGCAATCGATTCCGAACCCCCAATTACCCCCCTACGATAGGGCATCTCTCTTCCAGGACCTTTATTGTTGCTGGGTAGAAAACTGGACCTCTTACCCCTCTTTTTCCCCCCCTGCAGCCCCCTGCAAAAGGGCCCCCACCGATCATCTACACAACCAATTCTTATCCAATTGACTCCAAACTTTAGGAGCATCGAAAGCACATATAGACGAAGCTCAGGTTTAAATTTCAGACCAAAAGTTTAACATTTGAATTAGTTACACAAAATCTTCGAAAAGTCGCTTTTTCGCTCCTACCCCCCCTCTATCTCAGTGGAATTAACTCCAAATCAGAATCAGACAACGGCAATCGATTCAGCGGCCCCAGAAGCCCTTAGAACGAACCCTCTATACTTGCCTACAAGCCCCAGACAGCCTGGGCCAAAAATCCTCGAAGCGAAAAACCCAAATTCTGAATCCATCATTTCTCGACGAGTTTGCATCTGTTTCGAACGCCCTGACGAATCAAGCGTGTACACACACCCAGGTCTACCCTGCCGAAAGTACACCTTGATCGGACAAAATTTGACTCCACAACAGTCGATTTTCAAAATTATCGCATTTTCGCATTTTCTCATTCCCCCCCTTTGGAACATATTGGCCACCGGGGCCCAGCAGACCTACCAGGGTGTAGGCGACAACGTCCGGCTACTTTGCTGCCATTGACCCCCTGAGTCTTTGGGTGGATGCTCCAGAGTTAAGTTGCACTTCCTTCCTTGCAGTGGTTTTTCAGCCCCATTATGTAGTGGGCCTCCTAGAGGTTTTGTTGTGGCTACGGTTGTCTCTGTATCTGCTGTGAGGAGGCATAGGCTCTAGTACAAGGCTCTGACACCTTGCTAGGACAAAAGAGGTGAAGCTCTAACCCCCTCAGGGGATAGGTGGTACCAAGGCCACTTATATCAACACTCAAACGTCGGATTTATATCTATTTAAAATACCTAGAAAATTTATCTTTCTTTAACATATTCAGCACCTTATAATCCCTCAAAAGTCTTCCATGACTTCCCTAATACCACCACCACCCCCACCTGGGACTTCCAATACTTATGGAATGCACCTTTATCCAAACTCCAGTTCAGACCCACTCTCTGCAATTGATGCCCCAGCTGTATCACACACCACTTTGACAGGCCATATATCCAAACAAGGAAGGAAAGGCAAGCAGGCAAGTTCTCGCCGACCGCCAGCTACCTCACCATACGCGTCACTCAATGCCCCTCGTACATGTTCAAGCACCCGTATGGCCATTGGTCATGTCCATTCCAGGACTCCCTCTGAACAACAACAACCATCTTCCCCACCTCAACAACCAACCAACCAAGACCATCTCGGAAACCCTGAAAGTGCAGATCTAGAACTTGGAGATGCACCAGGGGATACCGAGGCCAATAACGAATGCTCTGACGATGATGATGATTCTGAAGATGAAGTCTTTCAGGACCCATCCACCAACCTGCTGAATGCAAATGACGAATATCAAGGTAGAATTCATCAGGTATTCAAAGCCATCCTTGAACCACTCCACAAGGATATTCTCAATATCAACAAACGTCTCACCACCCAAAACCGAAAACTGGCAACCCGCTTAGCCTCAATGGAAACCAAACATGAAATTGCCCTCAATACCATTGCAACCCTTGGACACCGAGTTGAATACCTTGTACAAATCCAAGCATCAAAGAAAGATGCACCACCAGCACCAACAGACCTATTAACTCCAGCCATTCCAGAAGGGACCTGCCTCAAACCAACACTCTTGTCAGCAATTGATTCCAAATGCACAAAGAAAGACCCACCGAAAGATAAGAATGGGTGTACTCTGAATTGCCGTCCTCTATCCAAAAACAACCCACACTAGTAATTGCCCGACACAGTGATCAACCAGTTACTGCGGATCATACATAACTGAAGCTTGCGATCAACTCCACCCTCCGACGATGCCACGCAGATACTTTGGCCAATATTGGACATGTTTCTGCCAACTACAAGCACAATCTCGTCTTCCTGACAGCAGATGCCTTCCCTGTGGATTTGGTACTAGCCCATAAGGCTGCTATTGAAGAAACAGTTCATTCAGTTGATACAACCGCACAAAATCTCAAAAAACAAGAAACCTGGATCTGAATGATGGTTCATTCCATCGACATTACAATGTTTCCTGAATGTGAAACAGCAATGAAATTATTGAAAGAAGATATTGAGATGAACAACAATCATATCAAGCTTACCACCCTACCACGATCTCTTACAAAGCCAGAAACTCGACCCCATAAAAAGGCAACCACCATGGTCATTGCAGTCCGTACTGAACATGAAGCAAAACATATGCAAGATCATGGAGTACAAGTAGACGGCAAGACACGCACAGCCGACCGATATGTGGCATCCCGACCAACCGACCAATGTACTAACTGCCAACAATTTGGCCATTCTTACCTACGATGCAAACAATCATCTTTCTGCAACATATGTGCAGAACCTCACACCACCACCTCCTACACATGTGGATCATGTCGCAGCGTAGGCAAGCAGTGTGTCAATGATGTTATCCAATGCATCAACTGCAATGGTAGTCACCAGGCCAATGATTCTAAATGCCAATCAATTACTGCCATACGTACTGATGTACGAGCCAAGTTCATGAAAGACCACCTGACCATCACCCATGCCTAAACAACCTTCCTATTCACCCACCAAAATTCGAATTATACAACACAACTGCAACCGTTCCTCCTTAGTCATCAATACTCGTCTTGACTTTGCAGTTGGAACGGCCGATCTTCTTTTACTCCAAAAACCTGGATTCAACCCAGACAATATATTCATTACAACACACCCTGGATTTGAGCTACTGATACCACCGAAAAACTTAAGAAAACACAATACAACAATTGCCTATGTGGCCAAAAAGTACCCATATATCAAATGCTCCCCACGTACCGACATCAGCCAGGATCCTGATTTTTAAGTCCTTGAAATATCAACACCCTCAATTGTACCAATTACACTCTTCAATATTTATAATGAACATAAAGGCTAATCTAATCTCTACACCATTTCAAAATGCTTCACCAAAATCCCATTGCCTGAATGATGCATTATTGCTGGTGATATGAATGCCCCTCATATATGGTGGGATTCACAAATCAAAACACCCAAACGCACCGACGAACTTGTTCAGATCATGGAAACCAATAACTTATCCCTTCTCAATGAACCAGACACCCCAACATACTACTACCGAAATGGCAAAGGAACCTCTCTTACTGACTTAGCCTTTACCTCATAGGCCATCCATGACTCAGTTACAAATTGGGCCGTGGATGACAACGCATCAACTGGTTCAGACCATGCAACAATTCATTTTGATATCTTGGCAGAATCTGAACTTGTTACCACTGACTCCAACACGATAAGATACAACTGGAATAAGACAGATTGAGATTTATTCTCAAAAACCCTCAATACACTCTCCCATGCCTCACGAATGGTCTGCTAATACCTCCATGAACAACAAACCGAATCTAACCTTGACAAATCAGCCGAACTACTCTGAGATATGATTCTTGATGCAGTCAAGGTATCTACCCCAGTTCTCCAGCTTACAACCCATTCAAAACGCTGGTGGACACCCCAACTCAAAATCTCCCGAACAATGATGAACCGTGCCCAGAAGCAGTGGAAGGAAACCCGCCTTGAATGTGATCATCTCAAATTCAAATCTGTTCGAAACCAATATTTCCGGGATATCCGCACCTCCAAGACAACAATGTGGATTGAATTGTTAGCAAAAGCACAAGGCACAGAGATATTTACCGCCCTCCGTTATACCAAACCCAGGAAAACCCAATGGACACCACCCCTGTCATTCTCCAACACAACAGCTGTGACTTTTGAAGAAAAGGCAGTATTATTCCGTTCTACCATGTTCCTACCCCCACCAGTAGCACCCTCCCTAACTGATATCACCAATCAACCAACCCTGCCATGGGTTACATTGACCCCAACAGAAATCAATCAAGCAATTTTGACCTCTGCACTACGTATAGCCCCGGGACCCAATGGGCTTCCCTTTTACTGCCCCCGGCAAGCATACCTAGCAGCCACCGAACAATTCAACAGTCTCTTTGCTATACTTGGAACCACTGGATATCACCCTACCTGTTGGCGACAAGCAACGACTGTGATTATACCCAAACCTTGAAAACTTGACTATGCAATACCGAAGGCCTACCAACCTGTTGCCCTTCTCAATTGCCTCGGAAGATCCTTGAAAAGTTGATGGCAAACAGAATCGCATCTATGGCTGAAAAATACAACCTGCTACACAAAGATCAAATAGGAGGACAAAGACAACGATCTGCTATTGATGCTGCAATGGCACTCACACATGAAATTGAACAAGGAAAGCATGCAAAGGAAATCGCTACTGCTCCCTTTATGGATGTAAGTGGTTCATTTGGCAATTTATTCAAGGACTGGCTTCTGCAAACTCTACGACAACTGGGCTCTCCGACCACAATTCAATTTTGGGTGGACCAATTTTTATCCAACCGAACAACAGCACTGGCATTCAATGGACGAAAGGAAGACCTCAGCACAGTCCGGACAGGAATTCCTCAGCGATGGCCTGCATCCCAAATTCTCTGCATCCTCTATCTCAGTCCTCTCTTCCATGAAATCACAACCCATTACTCCAGCTCCAGGACTCCAAGCTACATTGACGACGTTGCAATTGTTGTTCGAAGCAAATCAAAAGCCTATAATGCTAGATGCCCTGAGGCTGCTGTACGGACAGCGTTCAAATGGGCAGAAAACAACGCGGTACGATTTGATGACTCGAAGTCAGAGATGATGCACTTCCACAATAAACAAAATGGTGATACCACCGATAACAAAATGATTACCCTACCCAATGGCACTACCATATCCCCCGGCACAAAAGGCATTGGCCCAGGTGTGGTATGGTGGATTGGTATTTGGTTTGACAGGAAAATCAACTTCAAACACCATATTATACTGCAAGCTGCCAGTGGCAAAAGAGCCCTTGGAGCCCTCAAATCACTAGCCAATACAGAATCAGGACTAACCCCCAGTGCAGTCCGCCAATTATACAATGTGTGTGTTGTCCCTGTTTGCGACTTTGGAGCAGAAGTTTGGTGTATGGGGCAAGCAGCATATCAACAGAAATTTGAAACAGTTCAAAATATGGCCCTTCGGTGTATCCTTGAAGCCTTCCCCACATCACCAACAATAGCCCTACACAATGAATCAGCTCTGCCACCAGTAGCTGTACGAATTGATCACATGCGAAGGAAATATGCAATACGAATACTTACATTTCCCGAAATGCACCCAATCCGGCAACGTTGTCCATCGACTTTGCCTCCATTTCATGAAACCCCAGAGTCTAGTAATTCAACTGGGCCATGGAATTCATGGGACAGTATGCCACAAAATACCTGCAAATTTGAAACACGTCTCATCCAAACCTTATCGACCCTCAGCCCATGGATTTCTAATAGCTCCGAGAATGAAACTTACTCAACCACAGCCTGTCCACCGGCGATTGAAAGTAGAGTCAAAATACAAATCAATCCCCATTCAAAAGAAGAGGAAGCCAAAGGTCATGAAGCACAGGATGCAATGTTGAAACATGATGACCGCAATATTGATTGTTATACAGATGGATCAATGTTGAACGAAAATATTGGTGCAGGAACTGTAGTGGAGATGACTGGAGAAGAAGTCATTGAAGCAACCTACCCAATGGGACAACAACAGGAAGTTTATGACGCTGAATTACTTGGTTTTCTTAAAGCTGCACAGAAATGTATTCAGATTTGTCAACGTAATAACATCACCAAAAGACATATGGATTTGCACACACAATCATGCTGCCATACGATGTCTCAATACCTTCAAACCCGCCCCTGGACAGTCCACATACCTGGAACTCCCCAATATCGCCAATAACCTCCATGCACTCAAAAATACGATCACAGTACAATGGGTTCCTGGCCATACAGATGTACCTGGAAATGAGCTTGCTGATAAGTTGGCAAAAAAGTCCACACTTGAATAACCACCTAGCTACTATAATACCTCCTTATCCAACCTCAAGCGGGTAACCCAAGTGGCAAAAATGCAGAAATGGGGGGATTGGTGGATGAGGCATTCAACAAAAGGAAAGAACTATATTGGCACGTTCCGTACTAAACCAGACAATATTTTTACGTGTGGCAACCGTCAGTTTGCATCCACCGTCACCCAACTTCCAACCGGACATGGATACTTCCCCAGTTATCTATACAAAATTCCCACTAATTCTGTTGACTCCCCTCACCGCCCATGTCGCTATGGAGGTTCCCAGTCACCAGAACATCTTCTGCTAAGATGCCCCCTATACCAACGCGAACGACAAACGATGCGGAAGGAGATTGGAGTGGTACACCCTCGATATCTCTGGAAGCATCTTCTTCATACAGATAAAGCAATGCAACCTTAGAAACATTTTCTGCATGACATACATATAGCTACTCCAAGAGGGTACCTGGGCGAATTCCGTAATGATGCAGACCTTGGGCAGGGTAACATCCGAATTGCACGCCAGGGAACTGTCTACGATATGGTTGAGGAATATCAGATCGAGCGTGCAGGGGAGGATGGAGAGGATGACGATCATGAGCAAGGGGAACCAGAGAGTTGCAAGGAGGAGTAATTGAGAATGGGGATGGGAGGGGGAGGGTAAACTCCAGGGGGGGAACCCGCATGATATGCAGGACCAAGCTGAATGAGACTGACCGATATTTTATTATTGTATGTAGCGTGTTACAGTCCTCTATGATTTATTGAAAATTTCTTTGAAACTAGAGCAGGGGTGACAGGAGACTGCGGAGCAGTGCTACATAGCCAGGGGTTTTTCATTTGTCCTTTGTTCGGTTTCATTTGTTGTTCTTGTTCACCGTTATTTGTTTGTACCTCACCGGCCATAGCCAGCGGGCTGCATGCTGTGTGATGAATAAATAAATCAATAAATTATCGTACCTCAAGAGGGTTACCCGAGCAGCAATAATGCAGGAATGGGGGGATTGGTGGATGCGACATCCCGCGAAAGAAAAGAACTATATTGGAACATTCCGTACCAAACCAGACAATTTTTTCCGCAGTGGCAACCGCCAGTTTGCATCTACTGTCACCCAACTGTGAACCGTACATGGATTCTTCCGCAGTTACCTATACATCATTTCAACCGGTTGTGTTGACTCCCCTCACTGCCCATGTCGCTATGGAGGTCTGCAGTCACCGGAATATCTTGTACTAAGATGCCCTTTATACCAACCCAAAAGACAAACCATGCAGAAAGAGATTGGAGTTGTACATCCTCGATATCTCTGGAAGCATCTTCTTTATACCGATAAAGCAATGCAACCTTTGAAACATTTTCTGCACGACACACATATAGGCACTCAAAGATGGTACCTAGGCCAATTCCATGATGATGAATACCTTGGGCAGGGTAACATCCGAATCGCAGGCCAGGGAATTGTAAACAATATGGTGGAGGAACATCAGAGTGAGAGTAGAGGGGATGATGGGGAGGATGATGATGAAAAGGAAGCAGAAGCAGAGATTTGAAAGGAGGATGAAATTTGAACGGGGAATGGAGGAAGAGGGTTAACTCCAGGGGGAGAACCTGCATGATATGCAGGACCAAGCCGAATGAGACTGACAGATATTTTATTATTGTATGAAGCGTGTTATAAAAAACAACGATTTATTTAAAATTTCTTTGTTACTAGAGCAGGGGTGATAGGGGACTGCAGAGCGGTGCTACCTAGCCAGGGGTTTTTCGTTTTTCCTTTGTTCGGTTTCATTTGTTATTCTTTTTCTTCGTTATTTGTTTGTACCTCACCGGCCATAGCCTGCGGGCTGCATGCTGTTTGATGAATAAATAAATAAATGTATGTGGAGCATTGAGTGGCATATATGGTGAGGCTGCCTGAAGTCGGTGAGAACTTCCCTGCTTGCCTTTCCTTTTTCATTTGGATATATAGCCTGTCAGGGTGGTGTGTGATACAGCTGGGGCATCAATTGCAGAGAGTGGGTCTGAGCTGGGATTTGGGTAAAGGTGCATTCCATAAGTACTGGAAGTGCCAGGTGGGGGTGGTGGTGGTATTAGAGAAGTCATTTAAGACTTTAGAGGGTATATAAGATACTAAATATGTTGAAGAAATAAATATTTTCTATGTATTTTAAATAGGAATAAATCCAGCGTTTGAGTGTTTATAAATCGCCTCGGTACCACCTATTCCCTGAAGTGGTCAGAGCTTCACCTCTTTTGTCCCAGCAAGGTGTTGCAGCCTTGTACTAGAGCCTTTGCCTCCTCACAGCAGAAACAGAGACACCTGTAGCCATAAAGAAACCTCTAGATGGCCTGCTATGTAATGGGGCTGTAAAACCACTGCGAGACAGGAAGTACAACTTGACTCTTGAGGACCCACCCAAAGACTCATAGGGTCAAGGGCGGCAAAGTGACCAGACGTTGTCACCTACACCCTGGTAGGTCTGCTGGGCCCCAGTGGCCAATATGTTCCAAAGAGGGGAAAAAATGTGAAAAAATGAGACAGTCTCAAAAATCAGCCGTTGGGGAGTCATTTTTTTTCTGATGGCAGTATGCTTTCGGCAAAGTAGACCTGGGTATATGTTAACGCTGTGTTCGTAAGGGCATTTAAAATGGTTCAAAACTTGTAGAGAAACGTCGGAATTTGAATTTGGGTTTTTGGCTCTGAGGATTTCCCGCCCAGGCTGTCTGGGGCTTGTAGACACGTGTGGATGTATTGTTCTAAGGGCTTCTGGGGCTACTGAATCGATGCTGTTGTCTGTTTGTGGTTTGGAGTTGATTCCACTGAGATAGAGGGGGGGTATAAGCCAACAGCAACTTTCCGAGGATTTTTGGCCCTGACAATCAGGGGCTTGTAGGAAAGTGTGGATGGTTTGTTCTAAGGGCTTCTGGGGCCGCTGAATTGATTGCCGTTGTCTGATTCTGATTTGGAGTTGACTCCACTGAGATAGAGGGGGGGGGGGGGGGGGGGTAGGAGTGAAAAAGCGACTTTTTGAAGATTTTGTGTTGCTAATGCAAATGTTAGGCTTTTGGTCTGAAATCAAAATGTGAGCCTTGTCTAGATGTGCTTTCAATGCTCCCAAAGTTTGAAGTTGATTGAATAAGAATTGGTTGTGTGGATATTCAGTGGGGGCTCTTTTCCAAGTGGGGAAAAAGCGGAGTAAGGGGCCCAGTTTTCCACCCAGCAACAATAATGAATCTGGGGAAGAGATACCCTTTTGTAGGGGGGGTAATAGAGAGTTAGGAATTGATAGGAAGTGTCTGTTTGTTGATAGCTGAGCTGGTTGTGGACTTATTTTTGAAAAACGGTTTTGCTGGTATGGTTGTCGCTGCCCTGATACATTTTTTGGTGGATATGGTGAGGTAGCCTGAAGTTGGCAAGAACTTCCCTGCTTGCCTTTCCTTTCTCGTTTGGATATATGGCCTGTCAGGGTAGTGTGTGATACTGCTGGGGCATCAATTGCAAAGAGTTGGTCTGAACTGGGATTTGAATAAAGATTCATTCCATAAGTACAGGAAGTGCCAGGTGGGGGTGGTGGTGGTATTGGGGAAGTCATTTAAAACATTAGAGGGTTTATAAGGTGCAGAATATGTTAAAGAAATAGAAATCTTCTAGATATTTTAAATAGGTATAAATCCAACGTTTGAGTGTTGATATAAGTGGCGTCGGTACCACCTGTTCCCTGAGGGGGTTAAAGCTTCTCTTGTTTTGTCCTAGGAAGGTGTTGGAGCCCTGATCTAGAGCCTTTGACTCCTAACAGCTGATACAGACACATCCGTAGCCTCCAGAGAACCTCTAGGAGGCATACTGTGTGATCGGGCTGTAAAACCACTGCCACAAAGAAAGTGCAACTTAACTCTGGAGAATGCACCCAAAGACTCAGGGGGTCAATGGTGGCAAAGTAGCTGGATGTTGTCGCCTACACCATGGTAGGTCTGCTGGGCCCTGGTGGCCAATATGTTCCAAAGGGGGGGAATAGGAAAATTCAAAAATGCGAAAATGTCCATAACCGACTGATGTAGAGTCAATGTTTGTCTGATTGTGGTGTGCTTTGGGCAGGGTAGACCTGGCGGTGAGTACTCGCTGTAATCATGAGGGCGTTTGAAATCGATAACAATCCGTTGAGAAACAATGGATTTCAAATTCGGGTTATGACTTTGAAGATTTTTGGCCCTGGCTGTCTGGAGTTTATAGGCAAGTATTGATGGTTTGTTCTAACGGCTTCTGGGGCCGCTGAATCGACTGCCGTTGTCCGATTCTGCCTTGGAGTTACTCTCACAGAGATAGAGGGGGGGTAGAAGCGAAAACGCCACCTTTTGAAGATTTTGTGAACCTCATGCAAATTTTCAGCTGGTGGTCTGGAATTAAAATATGATTTTTTTCTAGATGTGCTTTCAATACTCCCAAAGTTTGAAGTCGATTGGATAAGAATTGGTTGTGTAGATAATTGGTGGGGGCACTTTTGCAGGGGGGGAAAAAGTAGGGTAAGTGGCCCAATTTTTCACCCAGCAACAATAGAGATCCTGGAAAAGAGATTCCCTTTCGTAGTGGTGGTAATTGTGGGTTAGGAATCGATAGCAAGTGTCTGTTTATTGATAGCTGTGCTGGTTATTGACTTATTTTCGAAAAACTGTTTTATTGGTGTGGTTGTTACTTTACAGGCCACAGAATAGCTTTTGTAATTTCCTGGAGTTAAAATATAATGACTCAGATTTGGCGAGATTCGCATAGCCAATTGGGAGGAGCGTAGTATCTTGAAAAACTGAGTCCTCCACCTTGAACTCGTGCGGACGGTGAGACTTATTGGCCTAGAGAATCATCCTTGTCTGCGCTTTCTCCCACCGTTCTCCCAGTATACGCAGGTCTGACATCATCTGCTCGGCAAATTGGTCGGCTTCCAAGCTCACCTATGACTGACTGTTAGCACTTGTACACAGTACGAGGAGGTCAATCGGCATTCTTGACCCCAAACCAATATCTGTCTGAAACGGAGACATCTTAGGTGACTTATGGTACGCTGTGTTGTTTGTAAATTTGGCCTGTGGAAGAAGACGATCCCACGCCTTTGGGGGTTGCACTACGTAAGCCTTAACAGACCGTTTGACGACCACATTCAGATTCTCCGCTTGGCCATCTGTCTGCTGATAATAGGCCGTACTGTGGTGGCGCTCAATTCCCAACTGGGCCGAATGGGAACCGCAGAAATATGACATTAAATGTGTATCCCAATCTGAGATGATGTCATCCGGGATTCCTCTGTTTCGTACCCTCATGTTAATAAAATCTTTGTCAAACACTTGTGCGGTGAAATCATTTTCCTTTGCTGATGTCCACAGCACACATTTGGTCAGCAGATTGATAATTGTGATTATACAGTCGCAGCCATCCTTTACAATGGCTGGCCGCTTGGTAATAATGTCCACGTCCACCCTTGAGAACCGTGACTTCGGAATTGGCAGCAGCTGCAGCAAGCCACAGCAAAGTTGATTGGAATGTTTCACACGGCGGCATACGTCGCAACCCTGAGCGGATACTTTTATTGATTGAGTCAGCTGAGGCCAATAGACCTGAGATGTGATGCTTGCCACCGATTTTTCTGCTCCTTGGTGGCTGCTGCTGAGCGGAGAGTTGTGAGCTTCCGAGATGATGTTGATTCGCATGTCAGATGGGATGCAGAGTGTTCCTGTGTCCCTGCAAAAAAGAAGGCCATGGACTAGCCAAAATAGCGATGCCCACACGGTGTTTTTCCGATGGTGCTTCCCTTTCAAATGCGAACTTGCCTGAGTATTGGCCTGGTCGGTTATTAATGCTTCCTCGTGGAGGACATTGACAATTGGACCGAAATATGCATCTTCATTAGGTAATCCATGTACCTGTTGCTTCCATTTCTTTGCACCGATGTTTGAAGGTCCATGGTGTTCATGTTGATGGTGGCTACTGTGGTTGCTGAGGCTGGATGATGGATTCTGCTCAACACATCTGCCACAAGGTTGGCCGCTTCTGGGCAGTATTTGATCAAACAGTCAATCTGCTGCATTTCATCCAAGTGTCGCCATTGGTGGCTTGAAAGATTTTCTGGCTTAGAATATGCTATAGCGACATGTGATCTGAATACACTGACGTGTGTCGATTGCCAAGGAATGTTGGAAATATTGAGATCATGACTTGGATTAGTCAAGTTTGTATTTTCTTTCACATGTTTTTCGGATGTTAAAGATAAGCACGGAAACGGACGAAATGCTGCAGTATCACAAGCGCTTATCATAAAGATAGCGCTCGTATCCTTTTTTATTATCTATCAATTACAGGGTTGTTTATATGATTATGCCATCGATCACACCCTCGATTACGCCATCGATCACACTATAGTAACTATGATCTATAGTTACCACATCATCAAAGAAATAACTTCTTTTTCAGGGTGAACGCGATTTCCATCAGCTTGTCTTTTCTTATTGAACGAATGCAGGTTTATGTATAAAATGACGGTGGTTTTTGTCACGGTTGTGTCGAGTGAGGATCGAAGAAGGAATAAGGATCGATGAAGGGGAAAGGGAATACGAAGGAAAACAGGTTTTGATAAGAAGGAATCAGGTTTTGTTGGAAGGAATCAGGTTTTGTTGGTTGTGTTGTAAATATGACCTGATGGTTATGGCATAGGCCGCAGACTGAAAGGGTTGCGTACATAGTTGGGTGGAGTTAGGATGTATTTTGGAACGAGTGAGCAAAGGTGACGACGGTCGCGTTTACTCTATATAAGGATGCTGGATTTGCGGAGGATAGGTTTGTTCTTCACTCGTTCTCTAGTCTACAAAACAATCAATAGCTTCGGCACCAACCTTTGTTCACTTCTGTGATTCCGGATTTCGAGTCTCTCGCTTGTTACGCAGTACCCGCAATCACTTCACCACCGTACAACACCTCTGTCTTAGTTTGGTTTTTATAATCCCTAGAACTCCGAGCCTTGAACCCTTGACAGAAGAACGAGTCTACAATCGATTCTACCGGTTATATTTCAGTATATGTGCCGCTATTTTCATCGAAGCGGCTGCTACTTTTCCCATTGACCTTGCAACTCCCTCTGTTCCGTGTATAAATCAGTTGGAAACTTGGAAAACAAGCTCACAGTACACAGCTTTCGGAGACACTCCTGCGTTGTGTACCTGTGGAAACATCGACGAGAAGGATCCGCGCTGTTTTAAATGCCAGCATACGACAACAACAAACCACAACAATCCCGAATCAATTTCTTCGACCTAGCTGGTCGAACCCTCAACCTTTTCGAACAAGAACCCCTGAACGCCTTCGATAGCATCGACGCTATCCTCAACGAATCCGAGGAACCTTTGGAAGCATACTTCTGGGACGAACCACAAGTGGTATCTCCTTGGAATAGCTACTGGACAGAAGCAGCAAGCAACGGAGGAGGTCTCCAAATCGACGACGCAGTATTCAAAAACTACTGGACCAAGTACTACGGTCTTCACGTCGATTGCCAAAACGAAGAACCGTGCTAGTGCGAACATAACTGCGGAGGAACACATACAACAATCGGTAGAGCAGCAGAAGCTCAATCAACGACATCAGAATCTACGATCAAGGCAACACAGAAGAACATTGAAAGCCAAATCTCGTGGGCAGATTACAACGAACGAAAGGCGAACAAGGGAAAGGGAGTTGACCGCGAGTTGCATCCGGCTCCTTTACCAACCCCGCTAATCATCGTAACAACACCCAGCAAACACGAGGTGTTCTTCTGGTAGATGGTCAACCCGTTTCTAGAAGCAGAAATCGAAGCGGCAGTTCAACAAATCCAAAACAACATAAACAAAGTCAGAGACTGTTTGTCAGAACCTCGCCTCCTCAGGGCCGCCTCTCTACATCATCAGAAAGATGTCCGGAGAATCTTCACGATCGACTCACGATGTCACGTTGACCGGAGCCTTACAGATGGAGCTGGAAATCGTGGCAACAAAAAATACAGAAACCATGAGCGAAGTACAGCTCAGGGAGCACATCGGGGACATCAACAAAGGGCTGAAAGCAATAAGCCAACTACCAACGACCAGCAGACTGAACGAATTGCTCAAGCAACAGCAATCTGTGAAGAATGCGGAAGTACGAATATCGGAATTGTTGGCAGAAGGAGAAAAAGTCGTGCAGGAAAGGGACAATCTGAAGCAGGAATTACTGCTTACTGAACAAGCAGCAGCAACAACAGAAACACCGCAAATATGCAGTCATGGGGACCTGGTTGAAGAAATCCGGATCCTAAAACAAGCATTGGAGGAAGCAAATCCAGACCTGGCGGAGTTGAAACAAGATCTGGAAGATGCTCAAGCTCAAATGGAGAAGTTTAGGGATCTGGCGGAGGAAAATCGACAACAGGTAACCAGGATCCTGAAGTTAACGGAAGGAAGGAAGGGAGAAACAGGCGAAAGGTCGGACAGGGAGGCGCGAGAGGAAAAGGTGAACGATATCACCAGCTTCTCAGGAGAAAATAGGAAGGAACTTCGAGGGTGGAAGGTGCAGCTGGCATTAAAGATAGCCGGAAAACCAAAGGCATTCAACAACGAACAGAAGAAGCTGAGGTATGCAGTTGGATGTCTGAAAGGAGTGGCTCTGGCACAGTTAATGCCACACTGTGACGAAATCTCAGGGGAAGTCAAACTCAATACCCTGAAAGACCTAGTTGACCTGCTGGATGTAGCATTCGGAGATCAAGACAGAGCAGCAACAGCAAAGAGAGAACTCGAGAAACTCAGACAACGAGACCGCCAATTCTCCC
The DNA here is from genome assembly GCA_015178995.1 of Trichophaea hybrida. Taxonomy (NCBI): domain Eukaryota; kingdom Fungi; phylum Ascomycota; class Pezizomycetes; order Pezizales; family Pyronemataceae; genus Trichophaea; species Trichophaea hybrida. Next base: position 96,004 of record WHVE01000309.1, on the reverse strand, counting down.
TGTACTACGCGGAATTCCAAAGATACGTAGTAGACACCAAATGGAACGAAGATGCACAATTGGACGCATTACGGAAAGGGCTGTCCAACGAACTCAAAGATTCCATACAGCACATTGAGGAGCCAGAAAGCATGATCGAATTCGTTAAATGGTGTCGAAAAGGGATTCACAGCTGAGGAGAAGAGCCGCGGAAATGATATCTCGAAAGTGGGAAGGATATAAAAGGTCCGATACAACGACCAACACCACATCTGCCCCAGACGCAGCACCTACAGGATCAGTCGCAGGTTATCACGGCCCCGCCCAATGGACCTCTCGGCAGTCAAGGGAAAGAAGATTACACCTGAGGAAAGGAAGAGACGAAGGGAAGGGGGACTATGTATGTACTCTGGGGATAGCAGGCACTTTGCAGCATCATGCCCAAGAAAGTTGAAAGCGGCATCAGGACAAACGGAGGTGTCACTTTTAAGAAGGCAGCAAATGAGGGAGATGCAGATTCGACAACAGGAAAGGGAAAAGAAGTGGAATCGGGAAAAGTTTAGTCCAGTGCAATAAGGATGGCAATTGCGCTGGAAACAAATCTCCTTTGTCAGTTAATGCTAGTTTTGGTATTTCGCAGTTTTCTATATCAAGGGCAGATATAAAAGAGTCTTCTATGGAAAGCAAACATCTCATTGTGAAATGCTCGCTGAAAATAGAAGACATGATCATTGATACCCACGCTTTGATAGACTGCGGAGCTACTGGAATAGCATTTAGTAACAAAGATTTCGTCCGCCATCATCAGTTATTGGAACAAGAATTAAAGGAATCAAGAGAATTAGAAGTTATAGATGGAAGGCCCATCGAATCAGGAACCATTACCACTATGGCTAAATTGAGCTTAGGCATACGCGGACATCAGGAGCAGCTACCAGCATTCATTACGAAACTCGGACACTATCCAATCGTACTTGGATTACCATGGCTACAACTCCATGATGTTACGGTCAAATTCCAAAAGAAAAGAATAGGATTCGAAAGCGATTACTGCCAGAAGCACTGTCAACATCATTCGAGCGTATGGGTATGGGGAAATCATATGGAAACAACGGAATCTGATGGATCAAAACTGGATATATGTGCCATAGCAGCAGCCCCATTTATGAGGCGGAATAAAAAGGAGAAACTCAAGGTGTACGCGGTAACTTTATACGAAATCAACAAGGCCCTAGAAATCTAGGACCTTCAAGAAAAACCGCTGGAACAGTTAATTCCTAAGGAATATCATGAGTTTCTCCCCCTTTTCGATAAAGTAATCGCTGAAAGGCTACCACCACACAGACCGTACGATCATAAGATTACACTACAAGACGGATTCACACCACCCTTTGGACCAATATACAGCCTGTCAAGAGAAGAACTTCAGGTCCTGAAAGAATGGATTGAAAAGAATTTGTCAAAAGGATTCATCAGATCGTCATCATCACCATACCGAGCACCGGTGTTGTTCGCACCTAAACCAAATGGAGGCTTACGACTGTGCGTGGATTATCGAGGACTCAATGAAGGAACCATAAAAAATTGATATCCATTACCGTTAATTCAGGAAACCTTGTTGAGATTGTCAAAAGCCAAGTGGTACACCAAATTAGATGTCCGAGATGCCTATAATATGATTCGAATAGCAGAAGGAGACGAATGGAAAACGGCGTTTAGGACCAGTTATGGCCTGTTCGAATCCCTCGTTATGCCCTTCGGACTCACAAATTCACTGTTAGGGGGATACTGCAGCTAGATGTGACTTATCAGTATTGTTGTACCGACTTACGGTAAAGGCGTATCCGAATAATAATAATCCAACTAAAGATATGGAATTCAATTGTGACGCATTTACGCCGTTGTATTGTATGTATGAACACGGGCATCTATTGCAGTATGGCCCTTTTAAAAGTTGTAACTGTCTTGGAGGTAATCTTCTGACGACTCGTCGAAGGCGACTTGGGAAGGAAGTTCACCGGTATGAAAGTAGTGGTAGTATTCTACCCAAAGGTTGTGATGAACAAGGTATCGTGCGAGATGTTCGTACTTGGCTCGAGTATTTGCTTGGGCGTGCAAGATGCGAGCGTAGAGAATCTTCTGGTCGTCTGTAATAGACATAAAAAGTTTATCGGTGAATATTCTTAAGGTAATTAACTTAATAATATTTCAGGTGGTTTTTCCGCTGTTGTGTTCTGACTGTGGTTTGTTCGACTGTTGCTTGAATCGTTGTGTTTAAACTCGTGGGTTTAAGGTGGTCTTTTATAGGTGAGTATTTCCGCGTCAAACCATCCTGCTAAGGGGTGAGGGTACTTCTCTGTAATCTATGATGTGTGTGTATAGTACTATCTCATAAACACTCAGTCCACCGTAGTGGGTGTTCACATAACATCCGATCGTTGCTTCAGAGCCGATCTCGGTAGTTAGCTGTGGAGAGTTCCGTTTGACAACGTGTGGTTGCGTAAGCCCCCACCAGGAGTTCCCAAAGGTTATCCTGCATGTTATGACGTTGCTGACATACATATCGGACCATTACTACGAATTAGTTATCTTTCTTCATATTGAGCGGAATAGTGATCAATGATTTCATGAGCTGCCAACCCATACATTGCCACGTACCTAGTGTCATCGGGTCTTATCCGTGTTCCCCGTAGGGGGTGCCCTCTATCAGTTATCGTGTTGTAAACACGGCAGAGCTGGGGTTCGACAGTCTAGATCCAAGCACTTATCTTTTAGGTAGAGTTAACTACCGGGGCGCAGTTAGCTTATCTCCTTTGCTTATTCTAGCTCTAGAGATAGCAAAGTCCCGCATACTAAGATAATATCGCTTGTCCAACAAAATCCATGAAGCTAAGCACGGGTATGGTTTGTCCCAGTATTAGCATGATAACGAAGATAACACTGGTCTGATCCGTAACGCACAGCTGATCTGAAGACCCCTGCTTGGCAGTTACATTGCTTCAGCTGTATGGTTGGTGTGTCCCATGCCTTGGCCAGTACTATGGGTTGTTACCCCCAAGATTACTGTCTGATCGAGTGTATGTACTGTCTCCACACTGGGTAGCTATTCCCTATGCTGAGACGTAGTATTGTAGCATAGACTATTATGTGGATTTCACCCGGCTATGTTGAGCCGTCTGCTAACTCATCAGTAGACATCCTCAGCGGTGTGATCTTAACCGTTGATTCATCTTTGAATAACGGCAAGCCTGGGAGACTAAGCCTGATGTACTTCATACGCATGCTCAGCGAACACCCCTAACATGCACCAGCCAGCTTTCAGGAATTTATAAACGATACTCTTTGCCCCTTTCTGGACATCTTTTGTACGGCATTCCTGGACGACATCCTCATCTACAGTGACAATTCAAAGGAACATAAGGAACACGTCAGAGCAATAATGACGACGCTTAAGGAGGCCAGTCTGTATCTGAAAATGGAAAAATGCGAGTTTCATCAACAGGATGTGAAGTACCTGGGATTGATAGTTGGGGTAAACGGGATTAGAATGGATCCAGAAAAAGTAACAGCGCTGAAGGAGTGGGAAGCACCTGGCAAGCTTAAGGAAGTTCAAGCATTTTTAGGATTCGCCAATTTTTATCGAAGATTTATCAGGAACTACAGCAGGGTGGTCCAACCATTGACAAAGCTAACGAAAAAGCTGGTACCATTTCACTGGGGACCTGATCAGAAACAGGCCTTTGCGGAGCTAAAAGAAGCGTTTACAACAGCACCAGTTCTAGCACACTTTGACTATGAGAAAGAAATCATTTTGGAAACCGATGCCTCGAGCTATGTGTCTGCAGGAGTACTATCCCAATACGACGATCAAGGAATCCTTCATCCGGTAGCATGCTTTTCGAAAAAACATACACCGGCAGAAGAGAATTACGAGATTTACGATCAAGAACTGGGAGCCATAGTTAAAAGCCTGGCACAATGGAGACCAGAATGCGAAGGGTCAGTACATCCTATGAAGATACTGACGGACCACAAGAACCTCGAATATTTTATGACGTCAAAGCTACTTAATAGAAGACAAACTAGATGGTCCGAATTCCTTTCAAGATTCAAGTTTAAGATTATATACCGCCCAGGAAAGCAAGGTCAAAAGCCCGATGCACTCACCAGAATGCCAGGAGACATTCCTCCGAAGGGGGGGGCAGAAAAAACTCAACACATCGTGCTCAAAACGGAAAATCTCGACAAATGAATACAACAAGGACTGGTGATAGCATTCGCAGAAGTGGTGAATCAGGACGAAACCGATCCAAAGGAGTTGTGGAACTGGATTAAAAACGTATGCAAGGACTGCCCATTCGATAGCAGCGAAGGACTGTGCCTCAACGCAACGGACGTCAAAAAAGATTCGGACAAGCTGCAACTAATACAGGACCATCATGATATACCGGCAGCAGGACATCCAGGACGAGCCAAAACCTTCGAACTCATTAAAAGAAATAATCAATGGCCAGGTATGAGGAAGGAGGTGGACAGGTACGTACGAAACTGCCATGTATGTCAACGCAGCAAAGCAACTCATCAGAAGATCCACGGATGGCTCAAACCACTGGAAATACCACGACAACCATGGAAGGATCTGAGTATGGATTTCGTGGTGGGATTACCGGAAAGCGATGGGTACAACGCTATATGGGTAGTGGTTGACAGGTTGTCAAAAATGAAACATTTAGTGCCATGTCGGGACGATACAGACGGCAAGAAGCTAGGCGTGATGTTTATACGAGAGGTGTTCAAGTCACATGGTTTACCGGATACCATAGTATCAGACAGAGAACCCCAATTCGCATCAGAGTTCTGGAGACACGTTTGTGAAAGACTTGGAATCGAACGAAGGTTGTCAACCGCGTTTCATCCACAGACAGATGGACAAACGGAACGAATGAACGCTGTTATGGAACAGTACCTCAGGGCCTTCGTCAATTATCAACAGAACGACTGGACACAGTGGCTACCAATGGCAGAATTCGCGTCGAACAATCACGCCTCGGAAACAACAGGATGCTCACCGTTCTTTGGGAATTACGGATTTTATCCAAGAATGACCTTTAGCCAACATCCGATTCGGAATGGGAATGATATCAGGGAAGTAAACGCAAATACCCGCTCCCAGAAAATGAACGATATCTTCCAACAGATGAAGGCTGAAATGACTCGAGCACAAGATATTCAAGCAGATCAAGCAGACAAGTATCGACGAGAGGGAGTGCGGATGGAGGTTGGGGATCGAGTCTGGATGGACGCCAGGAATGTTACAACACAACGACCCAGCAAGAAGCTTGACTGGAAACGCCTGGGACCATACGACATTACGGAGGTTATTAGTCCGTGGGCTTATCGATTACAATTACCCAAGGACCTTCACATTCATCCAGTACAATCAATCTCCCGCTTGAACAAAGTATCGGAAGATCCCTTGCCAGGGCAAATCGAATCGGCACCACCTGCAGTTATCGTGGACGGAGAAGAAGAATACGAAGTGGAACTTATCGATGACTCGAGGATGTTTCGACGACAACTGCAGTACCTGGTTAAGTGGAAAGGCTATGATGAACAAAGCTGGCAACCGGCGGTTAACGTGGATGGGCTTCAAGCAATTGATGTTTTCCATGCGGAACAACCTGGCAAGCCCGGATCAACAGCTTCGTAGGAACTTAGCATGTGGGAGGGGGAGCTACTGTCACGGTTGTGTCGAGTGAGGATCGAAGAAGGAATAAGGATCGATGAAGGGGAAAGGGAATACGAAGGAAAACAGGTTTTGATAAGCAGGAATCAGGTTTTGTTGGAAGGAATCAGGTTTTGTTGGTTGCGTTGTAAATATGGCGTGATGGTTATGGCATAGGCCGCAGACTGAAAGGGTTGCGTACATAGTTGGGTGCAGTTAGGATGTATTTTGGAACGAGTGAGCAAAGGTGACGACGGTCGCGTTAACTGTATATAAGGATGCTGGATTTGCGGAGGATAGGTTTGTTCTTCACTCGTTCTCTAGTCTACAAAACAATCAATAGCTTCGGCACCAACTTTTGTTCACTTCTGTGATTCCGGATTTTGAGTCTCTCGCTTGTTACGCAGTACCCGCGATCACTGCACTGCCGTACAACACCTCTGTCTTAGTTTGGTTTCTATAACCCCTAGAACTCCGAGCCTTGAACCCTTGACAGTTTTCCACCTCTGTAGATAGTTTTTTCTATATTGCAACATACAGTTAGATAGCAATACTACAGTTTGCCCTCTGAAGCTTAACATATTCCGACAATCTTCTGCTTGATTCTACTCTGGTTCTTTTTATGACTATATTCCTTCTCGGACCTAGAGTCAGAATACACAAGACCCGAATCACCTTCAACTTTGGACGAGTTCAGTTTACCATCTCTGTTACAGTGCATGCAAGACTTGGAAAAGAGTACAAACCTCATTCATCTCAATAGGTTATGAGCCCGGACAGCTATATGTCAAGAGCCTATATCGTTTGCAACAACTGCGAAGGGTTCTACTGTTATTGTTCCAACCAAGATTTCGAAGTTAGATATACTTGGGGATTCGAACCTTTGATACCCGTCATCTATCCTCCAACGATCCTCCACTCAACATTAGGGGAAGACAATGACAGATACGTAGAATTCTGGTTCAATACTTTCGCAGAATTTACACCTGAAGTATCAATAATTGCATTAGTTCCTCGACAACTTCCTCTCACTTTCATCATTGCCCAACTACACCAGGACAATAACTGGTAAATGAGCAATTTGGAAGAAGAATACCCACAACTACCTCCAAACATCTTCACAGCATCCGCAGGTTATTCAAGAATTCCTATACCACCTTCAGCACACCTCCCCCTACCTCCATCTCCCAAAATGCCTGCATCAGGAGAAGCATCCGGCAATCAACATGAGTTCAGCTTTTCCTCAAGAATCAAAGCAGATGTCATCGACAAGCCTGCAAGCATAAAATTCGACAATATCAAAGTACTTGAAGGACAATCCAATTATAATGTATGGGCAGCAACTATAGTTATTATCCTTAAGGAGATAAAGTGTTATGAAATAGTGGTGGACGGATTAACACCTACAGATGATGCCGAAAGAACAGAGGTAGCAGCATATGACCACTTATGGTACCAAGCACAGACCATCTTCATCCAAGTGGTTTCCAGCGACATTCTCGAAAAAATTGTCAAACTTGGATCACCCCATACGATGTGGACATGGCTGCGCACCGAATATTACCGAGACACTGCTTACGCATTTGTCTATCAAATCACAACCTTTACCTCCCTCTCTTCTTCCTATACAACATCCTCATCTCTCTCTGAATTTATCACCAAGTTCGAAACAGAATGGCGAAATTTACAAAAACTTGCAATGGCATCAAAAGATACCTATTGCAAGAAGGTTGCCGCCTTTCTCGATGAAGATAAAGCAAAGAGAGACTTCCTCCTCGGATTCCTGGTACAACATCATCAAAATGTTGTCGACAATCCAACAACAAAGGACGGTCTAATGTTTGCTGATGTTAAAAAACGGCTTATCGATATGTCTCCTACAATCACTGGTTTCCCCCAAACTGCCCTCGCAACTGTACAACAAACAAAAGGCGGAAAAAACAAGAAAAACAAGAAGACTGAAAAGAAATCAGAAGATAAGGATTGCATCTGGTGTGTGAAACATAACCCCGGAAAATCCACCGGTCATACTTGGAATGATTGTTTTTGACTCAAAAAACACAACGAGGAAAAGAAGAAGGATACCAAAGATACAAACAAGAAAGAAGAAGCCAATGTCACTACCGAAACTCAACAAGTAAGAACCAAATCCTTCTATTTCGACACAGCCTGTACCTCACACATGACCCCTTTTCCAGACAGACTCCAAAACTTCAAAACATGTTCCGCACTTGTAGAGTCCAGTTCAAAACAACAAATGGAGATCAAAGGAAAAGAAGATATTGTGATGGACTGTGTTCTTAAGAATGGATTGATTTCAACTTTTTGTGTTCGCGATGTTCTTTATGTTCCTCAATTGGGGAAAGCTCTTATTTCTTGGAGGAAGTTACGAAATAATTGCAAAAAAATTGGAGCAGGAGACTATATTTCGGTTATGAAAAACGATAAAACAATGTTTGAAGCAACGTTTGACGGTCAATTGTTTTCAATACCTGAAGTGAATCATTCGGCTTATGCTACGTAGGAATTCTGGCATCAAGCTTTGGGACATACTAATTTCAATCCTAAGCTTTATGACACAGAACTACCATCAAAGCCACCAAATTTTCACTGCAACTCCTGCACCAAAGCAAAACTTATCAAATCACATCGACCATCAACTATCGATAAAAATCGAAAAAAGTTCAACCTGATTCATTCAGATCTGTCAGGACCCTTCTCGGTTTCCTCCTACGGAGTATCTCTCTACTACATCACTGTAGTCGATGATGCTACTCGATTTGCCTCTGTTAAATTTATGAAAAAGAAATCAAGCACTACACAAATCCTTAAGGATTTTGTTGCCGAGCTAGAACTCCAACATTCGATGACACCCAAAAGCTTTCGAACCGACAATGGTGCAAAGTACATATCAAACGAACTGAAGAATTACCTAAAATAGAAGGGGATAGTTCATCAATTCACTCCCCCTTACTCTCCTGAATCAAATGGCGTGGCTGAAAGACTCAATCAAACAATAGGAGAATCACTTCGAGCAATGCTTGAAAGCGCTCCTACTTACGACAAAAGACTTTGGGCAGAAGCAGTTTCAACTTCAGTATACCTGAAAAACCGACAACCTCATTCGGCAGTTAAAGATCGAACTCCCTATGAAGCCTTCCATGGTAATAAACCCTCGATCACGCATCTTAAACCCTTTGGCAGTGAATGTTATATACATATCCCTAAACAGCAACGACTTGCGGGCATAAAACTTCAACCATGGGCACAAAGAGCAATTCTCACTGGATATGCAAACGACAACCATCATTACAGAGTCCACCTACCTGAATCAAAAAAAACCATCGTTACCAGTGACATCTTCTTCCCTCCCTCACAGACAGAAGGGGATTCATCATACGACAAATCCTCATATGCAAAACTAAAATCAATACCTCGAACCTCAATCGAACACCTATCTGACAATGAAATATTCCCTTCCGATGATATGTGGACAGCATGGATGGAACGGAACCCCTCAGAAACCAGAAAACTATTCGACCAAGGCAACGAAGATGTTATGAGATTAGTTATACAACAATATGATCAAGAACAACGATCAGGATGTTTAGGCCCAGAGTACTAGACATTTGACTTAGATGCAGATCAAGAAACAATTCATACTCCCCAACCACAAAGCCATTTCTTTACAAAATCTCTCGAAGAAGATTCCACTCAATGCCCCCCCTCGCCTCCTCAAGAGCAATACCACCACCAACTTCAAGGTGGTGATAACTCTTCCACAGAGCAACAACAACGACTACAAGTTATCGATGTTGCTCAACAACACCCCACTACGGGTATTACCACAAAAGCGGGAAGACAACTGAAACCTCCCAGAGAATGGTGGAGAATAGACACTCAGAACGAGCAAATTCTTGATAGAACAATGTGCGATGCTGATGAAATGTCTCTCTCCCTGGACTCCGAAGAAAGCTTACCCACATCAATACTTATTGAAGAACCTCAAACGTTTCGACAAGCCAAATCCTCACCTGATTGGTTGGAATGGAAAGTCGCAATCAACGAAGAACTTCAATCATTCAAAGACAATGATGTATGGGAAGTAGTATCCAAACCAACAAATCGAAAGATAGTTGATTCCAGATGGGTATTCAAGATCAAGGCAGACGCCAAAGGAGAAATCCAACGATACAAAGCGAGACTTGTTCCAAAAGGATTCAGTGAAATTCACGGTCCTGATTACGATGAAATCTTCTCGCCTCTTGTTCGCTATGATTCCCTGAGATTACTGTTACCTATTGCCGCCTGTAAAGGGTGGAAATCTCATCAACTCGATGTCAAGACCGCCTTTCTTGATGGCATATTAAAGGAAGAGATCTATAGGCATCTACCTGAAGGCAGCAGGATAGATGGAAAAGTTGCCAAATTCAAACGATGTATCTACGGACTGAAACAATCACCTCAAGAATGGTACCATAGATTGGTTGAGTACCTAATCCCCTACGGTTTTGTTATCACTGCTTTCGAACCCTGTGTTCTTGTTCACACATCAGGAGATCTATTCATTGGTATTTATGTGGACGATATTACTATGTATGGAGAAACTGGAGCCTTGAAAGATCAAACCATTGGAATACTGAAGAGTGAATTCAAAGTTAACGATATGGGATTATTACATTGCTGCTCGGAATCAACATTACATTTACAGATGCTGGAATCACTCTCTCCCAAACAGCATTCATTGAGAAGATACTGACAAGATTTGGATTGAACGGATGTAAATCAGTCTCGATTCCTATAGACCCAAACTATAGGTTGACAAGGAATCTCAAACAAACTGATGATAAGACAACGAAATCATATCAACAAATCATCGGATTTCTCATGTACTTAGTTACTGGGACCAGACCTGACCTCGCATATACTATTACCCATCTCTCTCAATTCAATACAAATCCCTCCACAACATATATGGCCGCTGCCAAAAGAATTCTTCGATATCTTCAAAAAGCAAAGAGTTATCCGTCTTTTACCCCTGGAAATCACCTCTCAAACGTACGGCCTATTCGGATGAATCATATGGAAATGATCTTGAATCAAGACGAAGCTTTTCTGGATATCTATTTCAACTTGGGAACTTGACAATCTCGTGGTGTTCTCGCAAGCAAAGGTCTGTCGCAACTTCCACCTGTGAAGCTGAATACATGGCTCTGTCCTTGACTACGAAACATCACCTTTGGTTACAACGAGCACTTAAAGAGTTATTGAAAACCATATTCCAAATGCAATCATTAGCAACTCAAATGCAGTCAACGACATCGCGAATAATCCGAAAATGAACGACCGCTCAAAACACATCGACATAGCCTATCACTTCCCACGAGAGCAAGTTGAAGCATGAAATATTACCATGCTGTATGTTCTGTCGTCAGAAAATATTGCGGACATATGTACTAAGGGACTGTCATGAGAAATATTGGAACATTTATGTCAGAAGACTTTCTGTACAAAATGAGAAGGGGTGTTGGAAATATTGGGATCATGACTTGGATTAGTCAAGTTTGTATTTTCTTTCACATGTTTTTCGGATGTTAAAGATAAGCACGGAAACGGACGAAAAGCCGCAGTATCACAAGCGCTTATCGTAAAGATAGCGCTCGTATCCTTTATTATTATATATTAATTACAGGGTTGTTCATACGATTACGCCATCAATGACACCATCGATGACGCCATCCTTTACACCATCGATAACGCCATCGATCACACTATAGTAACTATGATCTATAGAAACCACATCATCAACGAAATGACTCCTTTTTCAGGGTCAACGCGATTCGCATCAGCTTTTCTTTTCTTATTGAACGAACGCTGGTTTATGCATAAAAAGACGGTGGTTTTCCACCTCTGTAGATAGTTTTTTCTATATCGCAACATACAGTCAGATAGCAATACTACAGTTTGCCCTCGACCTCCTAAAGCTTAACATCTCACAACATTCTGCCGCTTGATTCTACTCTTGTTCGTTTTATGACTATATTCCTTCTCGGACCTAGAGTCCGAATACACAAGACCCAAATCACCTTCAACTTTGGACGAGTTCAGTTTACCATCTCTCTTACAGTGCACGCAAGACTTAGACAAAAGTACCGACCTCGTTCATCTCGATAAAGCAAGGTGCCCAGTTGGGTAAGTTGTCATGGATCACCACTAACTCGCGGTCATACGCTGCGTACAGCGTCTCGACATCATGGAAATTTCGAGGGAAAAAGCCCAGCTGGCCCTCCACCATCCGGCCCTCGGTTCCCCAGTATTTCTTTTGGGCTAGAATAACTCCAATCGCCACGTCTGACACATCAGTACGCAGAATAGAATTGCGCTCAGGATAGTGTAGTGACAGCACCGGAGCGGATGCTTAAGCCCTGCCAATATCGTCACATTTGGCCAGGTGTTTGTGCAGACAGCAAAACGCATGGATTTCGATTGACAACGTGTATAACGCTGTGGTCCTGTTCCGGAATATTGGTACAAATTTCCTATAGTAGCCTGCCAACCCCAGGAATGATCGAAGCTTGGATGTACTCAACGGCACTGGCCAGTCTCTCATGGCTGCAATGTTCTGATTCTCTGAGTCAATTCCATTCGAGTTGACCTTGAAACCGACAAACCAACTGTCTGTGGCCCCAGAAATGCACTTGCGCTGATTCAACCGGAGACGTGCCGCATTGATTGCCAGCAAGATAGTTTCAATGTGCAACTTATGTTAAGTCAAATTGCGAGAGAAAATTGGAATGTCATCTATGTCAACAATTGTAAATTTCTATGTGGGTGTAAGATTGAATGCATAATGGGTATGAACGCTGGCGGCACGTTGGCCAGCCCAAACGGAATTTCTATCCTCTCATTGAACCCCGCCGGAGTGACAAATGCCGTTTTATGCCTGTCATCTGGATGTATGCACAACTGATGGTAACCACTGGCCATGTCGAACTTGGTAAACACCCTGGAGCCGTGCAGCCAATCGTAGTGATTTTCTTCATTCGGCAGTCGGTATCGGTCTTTGGTGGTGATTGAATTTAAGCCTCTGTAATCGACACACATTCGAAGTCCAGAGCCATCTGGTTTCTTAACATATATTTCTGTGGCCACAAATCGGGATTGGCTGTCAGTGACCCAGCCATTCACAAGCAACATAGCTATCTGGATTTCGATTTCTGCGTGATCCGAGTTTGATATTCGATATTGTTGCCAGTGAGATGACTTTGCTGCCAGCTGAGTATCATTGCGGAAGTCATGTCTCAAGGCCGCAGAAACTCTTGTTGGCAGTTCCAAGGGATTTGCAGTTAACTTTCTAACTCGTAACCACTATGTTTTGAGGTCTGTGGGCATGTGTGGAGTAGGCTCCTCCTCCTCCTCCATAATTTTGTCGACGCATTCCCAGATGATGGCAATGAAGATTTCTGATGAGTTGCACTTGCCAATAGAAGACGCGGACACAATATGAATTGCCGATCTACGAGCCTCTGTTCTAGATTGTGCACGAACATCTGTCAGTTATCTTTGGTGCGGCCAGAGGCCTGTATGTTTATATATTTATTTATTTATTTATTCATCATACAGCATGCAGCCCGCAGGCTACGGCCAGTGAGGTACGAACAAATAACTGCGAACAAGAACAACAAATGAAACCGAACCAAGGAACAATATAAAACCCCTGGCTAGGTAGCACCGCTCCGCAGTCTCCTGTCACCCCTGCTCTAGTAACACAGTAATTTGCAATGAATCATAGCGGTCTGTAACACGCTTCATACAATGATCAAATATCGGTCAGTCTCATTCAGCTTGGTCCGGCATATCATGCGCGTTCTCCCCCTGGAGTTTACCCTCCCCCTCCTTTCCCCGTTCTCAATTACTCCTCCTTTCAACTCTCTGCTTCCCTTTCCTCATCATCGTCATCCTCTCCATCCTCACCTCCACGCTCTCTCGGATGTTCCTCCACCATATCGTTGACAGTTCCCTGGCCTGCAATTCGGATGTTACCCTGCCCAAGGTGTACATCAGTACGGAATTCGCCCAGGTACCATCTTCGAGTAGCTATATGTGTGTCATGCAGAAAATGTTTCAAAGGTTGCATTGCTTTATCTGTATAAAGAAGATGCTTCCAGAGATATCGAGGGTGTACCACTCCAATCTCCTTCTGCATCGTTTGTCGTTCGCGTTGGTATAGGGGGCAATGTAGAAGAAGATGTTCTGGTGACTGGGAAGCTCCATAGCGACATGGGCAGTGAGGGGAGTCAACAGATTTAGTGGGAATTTTGTATATATAACTGGGGAAGTATCCATGTCCGGTTCGTAGTTGGGTGACGGTGGATGCAAACTGACGGTTGCCACATGTAAAAATATTGTCTTGTTTAGTACAGAACGTTCCAATATAGTTCTTTCCTTTTGTTGGATGCCTCATCCACCAATCCCCCCATTCCTGCATTGCTGCCACTCAGGTTACCCGCTTGAGGTAAGATATGGAGGTATTATTGTAGGTAGGTGGTTTTTCAAGAGTGGACTTTTTTCCCAACTTATCAGCAAGCTCATTTCCAGGTACATCTGTATGGCCAGGAACCCATTGTACTGTGATCGTAGTTTTGAATGCATGGAGGTTAATGGCGAAATTGGAGAGTGCCAGGCATGTGGACTCTCCAGGGGCGGGTTTGAAGGTATTGAGACGTCGTATGGCAGCTTGATTGTCTGTGAAAATCCATATATGTCTTTTGGTGATGTTATTACGTTGACAAATCTGAAAGCATTTATGTGCAGCTCTAAGAATTCTAAGTAATTCAGCGTCATGAACTTCCTGTTGATGGCCCATTGGATAGGTCGCTTCGATGACTTCTTCTCAAGTCATTTCCACTACAGTTCCTGCTCCAATATTTTTGTTCAACATTGATCCATCAGAATAACAAACAATATTGCGGTCATCGTGTTTCAACATCGCATACTGTGCTTCATGTGCTTTGGCTTCCTCTTCTTTTGAATGGGGATTGATTTGTGTTTTGGCTCTGCTTTCAATCCATGGTGGACAGGCTGTGGTTGAGTAGGTTTCAATCTTGGAGCGATTAGAAATCCATGGGCTGAGGGTCGATGAGGTTTGGATGAGACGTCTTTCGAATTTGCGGTTATTTTGTTGCATACTGTCCCATGAAATCCATGGCCCAGTTGTATTACTAGACTCCGGGGTCTCATGAAATGGAGGGAAAGTCGATGAACAATGTTGTTGGATTGGGTGCATTTCGAGATATGTAAGTATTCGTATTGCACATTTTTTTTGCATGTGATCATGTCGTACAGCTACTGGTCGCAAGGCTGATTCATGGTGTAGGGCTATTGTTGGTGATGTGCGGAAGGCTCCAAGAATACACCGAAGAGCCATATTTTGAACTGTTTCAATCTTCTGTTGATATGCTGCTTGCCCCATCCACCAAACTGCTGCTCCAAAGTCGCAAACAGGGACAACACACGCATTGCATAGTGTACGGACTGCACTGGGAGTTAGTCCTGATTCTGTATTGGCTAGTGATTTGAGGGCTCCAACGGCTCTTTTGCCACTTGCGGCTTTCAGCATAACATGGTGTTTGAAGTTCATTTTTCTGTCAAACCAAATACCAATCCACCTTACTACATCTGGGCCAACGCCTTTTGTGCCGGAGGAAATGGTAGTGCCATTGGGTAGGGTAATCTTTTTGTTATCGGTGGAATCACTGTTTCGTTTATTGTGGAAGTGCATCATCTCCGACTTTGAGTCATCAAATCGTACCGCATTGTGTTCTGCCCATTTGAATGCTGTCCGTGCAGCAGCCTCAAGGCATCTTGCATTATAGGCTTTTGATTTGCTTCGAACAACAATTGCAACGTCGTCAATGTGGCTTGGAGTCCAGGAGCTGGGGTATTGGGTTGTGAGTTCATAGAAAAGAGGACTGAGATAGAGGAGAAAAAGGATTGGGGATGCGGGTGATCCCTGAGGAATTCCTGTCCGGACTGGGCTGAGGTCTTCCTTTCGGCCATCGAATGCCAGTGCTGTTGTTCGGTGGCAAAAAAACATCAGCAAAGTGAATCGTGAGGTCCCGGAAGCCCCGGGACCCTCCAGAGGTTGCGGAGTTGGATTTTGATGGATGCACTTTGCAGAGCCTACGGGAGCCTCCGGGAGCCTGCGGAAGCACCAGTGCAAGGTTCAGGAGCGTCCAGGAGCACTGGTGTAATGTTCGGTAACCTCCAGTAGCGCCAGTGCATGGTTCTGTATCCTCCAGGAGCACCGGTGTAAGGTTTGGAAGCCTCCAGGTGCACTGGGGTATAATTCTGGAGTTCATGAAAATCATGATTGTGCTTGAGCGCAACCACCAACATGCTAGAGTGGCACTAGTATTGGAACATAAGTGCTTAAAATTGTAGTTTCTATTGATATGCAACTATCTACACTATAAACACACTTGGACTGATACCCAGGGGAACATAAAAGGGGCTTGGAGAGAGAGGATGGATCTCCAGCTGGCTGGGAGTGAGATGATGATATAAATCACCAGTGGGCTTGGAGAGATATGACGAGATGGATTCCCAGCTGGCTTGGAGAGATTTTCAACACGGATCACCAGTACAATTGGAGTGAAATACACATGATGGATCACAAGTGGCCTTGGAGGG
Organism: Trichophaea hybrida; assembly: GCA_015178995.1. NCBI lineage: Eukaryota > Fungi > Ascomycota > Pezizomycetes > Pezizales > Pyronemataceae > Trichophaea > Trichophaea hybrida. Next base: position 79,608 of record WHVE01000309.1, on the reverse strand, counting down.
TGATCAAAGAAAGATGGACCGGACGGATATCGAGTGGGATTGAGGTGGCCAAGCACGAGTGATTGTGAGACAGATGGTTTCTCAAGCGGTTACTGCAAGTAAGGGCAAAACCCAATGCAAATAATTGGTGTGAAATCTGGCTTGGGAGATGTTAACAAACAATCACACAGCCAAGTGGAGAAGTTGACTTGGGTAGAGAGCAGAGGCTATACGCACAGTGCTCGATCACACATACGCTCCTCGTTTGGGAGGGTTGCAGTCGGTAGCTGCAGTTGCCTGTAGAGAGCGTGGCCCGGAGAGTGAGAGCCTGACCAAGTGTGAGTAGAATTGGTGCAAGACCTGCGGCTTAAGAGATGTTATCCCACAATCGCAATACTGAGTGGAGGACTTAATATTGCTAGGGGAGGAGTTGGTTTCTGAAGCCAGCTACAGTTATGAGTTCCGCAGTGTACAAGAGTGATCGATTGTACAAGGACAGCAGACAGCTGGCTTATGATGTTAACCACTTGATAACTGGCGATACTCAGGAGGGGAACCTAACTCTAGAAAACCTGGATGAGATGAGGTTGACTGAGGGAATGAGAAGGAAAGAGAGAGATGACGAATCAGAGTTTGAAAGCGGCAGGGAATTAGAGATGGACCTGAGAGTTCGGATTTGTATGCGAGAAAGATTCAGTAAGTTGCATTCGTATTCTCGTCTAATCTGTGTGATAGTCAATGGACTAAGCCATATAAGGCTTGGTTGGCCGAAATTGCACCTCTGATTTGGATTCAACCTGCCAGTTTGGGTTTGAGAACAACGCTAGCCAAGGAGATTATACGAGTTGACGGATGCAACCTACCACTTCAAGACCTAGTTTTCTACATACGAATCCAGCTCTCAGCTCTTTCTTCCATCTCTGCTCTCCCTGTAGCTTCTCAGCTCTGATCCAGTATCTCCATCGTTCCTTCCAGTGACATCGGCTATACCAGAGTTAATTGCCTTCTCTGCGGATTGCCAGTCAAGCCAGCTTTTATCTGCACTCACGCAATTGATCACTTTCGCATACTCGGTGGTGGTTGCCACTGAAGCCCGCTGCACAGACAGACTGTGCTGTATGCAAGTTACCTCCTTTACTTATGGTTGTGATTGTGGGATAATACCTCACAAGCCAGGCCTGGCATCAATTACACTCGCACACCGTCTACACTTGCACACCGTCTACACTTGCACTCCCTCTGGCCCTCACTCTCTGCTGCCAGCGGCACCTACCAACTGTCCCTTCATCCATCAATTTCACTTGCACTCCACCTGGCCCTCGCTTTCTGCAGTCAGCTGCACCTACTAACTCTCCCTTCATGTATCAATTACACTCGCACTGCACCTGGCCCTCGCGCTCCAGAGCCAGCTGCACCTACCAACTCTCTTCATGCATCAATTACATACACACTCCACCTGGCCCTCGCTTTCCGCAGCCAGGTGCACCTACCAACTCTCTCTTCATGCATCAATTACACTCACACTCCACCTGGCCCTCGTTCTCTTCAGCCAGCTGCACCTACCAACTCTCCCTTCATGCATCAATTACACTCGCACTCCACCTGGCCGTCGCTTTCTGCAACCAGGTGCACCTATCAACTCTTCCTTCATGTATCAATTACACTCGCACTCCACCTGGCCCTCGCTCTGTTCAGCCAGTTGCACCTACCAACTCTCCTTCATGCATCAATTACACTCGCACTCCACCTGGCCCTCGCTTTCTGCAGCCAGGTGCACCTACCAACTCTCCCTTCATGTATCAATTACACTCACACTGCACCTGGCCCTCGCTCTTTTCAGCCAGCTGCACCTACCAACTCTCCCTTCATGCATCAATTACACTTGCACTCCACCTGGCCATCGCTTTCTGCAGCCAGGTGCACCTACCAACTCTCTCTTCATGCATCAATTACACTCACACTCCACCTGGCCCTCGCTCTCTTCAGCCAGCTGCACCTACCAACTCTCCCTTCATACATCAATTATACTCGCACTCCACCTAGCCCTCGCTTTCTGCAGCCCGTTGTACCTACCAACTGTCCTGTCATGCGTCAATTACACTCGCACTGCACCTGGCCCTCACTCTGTGCCGCCAGCTGCAGCTACTGACTCACCCTCCAATTCCTTCTCGTACACTTGCTGCCAAGCACCGTACATGCAGCCTCTCGTCCCTATCCAAATCAAGTCCTCGACTTGGCTTCTGGATGTCTGCTTGCCCATCATCATATCTTCTCTCTCCAAACCTGCTTGAAAGTTGTCTCTCATCTCCCTTGTTTTCGTCCAACACTGTATATATGGTAGATATCAATAGAATTAAGATTTGACCCTCATCAAAAGCCTGTGCAAACGTGAATTTGGGAGTGCTACCAATGGCTGAGCATTTCAGGAGCACCGAGTATCGCAGGAGTACCTGGGATCTCACAACAGTTGAGCATCTAGGAGCACCTGGGATCTCAGGAGCGTTGAGCATCACAGGAGCACCTGGAATCTCAGGAGCATTGAGCATCTCAGAAGCACCTGGGATCCCAGGAGCATTGAGCATCTCAGGAGCACCTGGATCTCAGGAGCATTGAGCATCTGAGGAGCACCTGGGATCTCAGGAGCATTGAGCATCTCAGGAACACCTGGGATCTCAGGAGCGCCAGGGGTTTCAGACACGCCAGTGATCTCATAAGTTTGGAGTGCCTCAGGAGCGCTGGACCTCTTAGGAGCCCCCAGGATGTCACGAGTTTCCAGATACTCCGGAGAGCTGAGCATCTCTGGTGCACCGGAGATCTTAGGAGCCACAACAATCACACCATCTCGGATGTGTTGAACATGCTAGCTGTAGTTTTCGGACTTCTGAAACTCAGGTCAGGTGCACCAACACCTTGTGAAATAGAGAACAAAACTGTCAAGCTTTCAAAACAACTTGGCTAGAGCTCCACAAGGTCCGAAACTACTCAAATATCTCCTGGATGCTCCTGTAGTGCCTGCCCAAGCTCCAGGTGTCGCTGGAGATTGGCTGAGAGCTCCAGGATGGTCTGAAAATTGACCATTTCTCCGGATGGCTCCCAGAGTACCTTCCCATGCTCCAGATGTGTCTGGGAGTGTCTGGGAGTGTACAGGAGCCTCCGGAGCCTCCCGGAGTTAGTACGAATGCTCTGGGGTCATTTTGCATTGTCCTGATGAAGTGGTCCACCCAAAATTGAATTGCGGTCGGGTAGCCCAGTTGTCGTAGAGTTTGGAGGAGATGGTCCTTGGATACATTGTCGAATGCACCACTTACATCCATAATGAGAGCAATAGTGATTTCCTTTGCATGCTTTCCTTGTTCAATTTCATGTGTAAGTGCCATTGCAGCATCTATAGCACAACGTTGTCTTTGTCCTTCTATTTGATCTTTGTTCAGTAGGTTGTACTTTTCAGCCATATATGCAATTCGGTTTGCCATCAACTTTTCAAGGATCTTCCAAAGGCAATTGAGAAGGGCAACAGGTCGGTAGGCCTTAGGTATTGAATAGTCAGGTTTTCCAGGTTTGGATATAATCACAGTCGTTGCTTGTCGCCAACAGATAGGGTGATATCCAGTGGTTCCAAGTATAGCAAAGAGTCTGTTGAAATGTTCGGTGGCTGCTAGGTATGCTTGCCGGAGGCAGTAAAACGGATGCCCATCGTGTCCAGGGGCTTTACGTGGTGCAGAGGTAAAAATTGCTGCTTTGATTTCTGTTGGGGTAAATGTAACCCATGGCAGGGTTGGTCGATTGGTGATATCAGTTGGGGAGGGTGCTACTGGTGGGGGTGGGAACATGGTAGAATGGAATAATACTGCCTTTTCTTCAAAAGTCACAGCTGTTGTGTTGGAGAATGACCGGGGTGGTGTCCGCTGGGTTTTCCTGGGTTTGGTATAACGGAGGGCGGTAAATATCTCAGTGCCTTGTGTATTTGCTAAAAATTCAATCCACATTGTTGTCTTGGAGGTGCGGATATCCGGGAAATATTGGTTTCGAACAGCTTTGAAATTGATGTGATCACTTTCAAGGTGGGTTTCGTTCCACTGCTTCTGGGCACGGTTCATCTGTGTTCGGGTGATTTTGAGTTGGGGTGTCCACCAGAGTTTTGAATATATTGTAAGCTGGAGAACAGGGGTAGATTCCTTGACTGCATCAAGAATCATATCTCAGAGTAGTTCGGCTGATTTGTCAAGATTTGATTTGGTTGGTTGTTCATGGAGGTATTGGCAGACCATTCGTGGGACATGGGAGAGTGTATTGAGAGCTTTTGAGAATAAATCCCAATCTGTCTTATTCCAGTTGTATCTTATCGTGTTGGAGTCAGTGGTAACAAGTTCAGATTCTGCCAAGATATCAAAACGTATTGTGGCATGGTCTGAACCAGTTGATGCGTTGTCATCCACAGCCCGATTTGTAACCGAGTCATGGATGGCTTGTGAGGTAAATGCTAGGTCGATAATAGAGGTTCCTTTGCCATTTTGGTAGTAGTATGTTGGGGTGTCTGGTTCATTGAAGAGGGAAAAGTTATTGGTTTCCTTGATCTGAACAAGTTCGTCAGCGCATTTGGGTGTTTTGATTTGTGAATTCCACCATGTATAATGGGCATTCATATCACCAGCAATAATGCATCGTTTAGGCAATGGGATTTTGGTGAAGCTTCTTGGAATGGTGTGGAAATTGTATACGCCTTCATGTTCATTGTAAATATTGAAGACTGTGATTGGTGCAATTGAGGGGGTTGATATTTCAAGGACTTGAATATCAGGATCCTGGCTGATGTTGGTACGTGGGGAGCATTTGATATAAGTGTTGTTTTTGCCCATATAGGCAATTGTTCTATTGTGTTTTCTTAAGTTTTTAGGTGGTATCAGTAGCTCAAATCCAGGGTGTGTTGTAATGAATGTATTGTCTGGGTTGAATCCAGGTGCTTGGAGTAAAAGCAGGTCGGCCGTTCCAACTGCAAAGTCAAGAAGGGTATTGATGACTAAGGAGGAACAGTTGCGAGCGGGATGTATAATTCGAATTTTGGTGGGTGAATAGGAAGGTTGTTTTGGCATGGGTGATGGTCGGGTGGTCTTTCATGAACTTGGCTCATACCTCAGCACGTATGGCAGTAATTGTTGGGCATTTACTATTGTTGGCCTGGTGATTACCCTTGCAGTTGATGCTTCGGATAACATCATGGACACACTGTTTGCCTATGCTGCGACATGATCCCCATGAGTGGAAAGCGGTGGTGTGACGTTCTGCACATATGTTGCAGAAAGGTGATTGTTTGCATCGTAGGTAGGAATGGCCGAATTGTTGGCAGTTAGTACATTGGTCGGTTGGTTGGGATGCCACATATCGGTCGGCTTTGCATATCTTGCCGTCCACTTGTACTCCATTATCTCGAATAAGTTTTGCTTCATGTTCAGTATGGACTGCAATGACCATGGTGGTTGCCTTTTTGTGGGGTCGAGTTTCTGGCTTTGTAAGAGATCGTGGTAGGGTGGTAAGCTTGATATGATTGTTGTTCATCTCAATATCTTCTTTCACTAATTTCATTTCTGTTTCACATTCAGGAAACATTGTAATGTCGATGGAATGAACCATTATTCGGATCCAGGTTTTTTGTTTTTTGAGATTTTGTGCGGTTGTATCAACTGAACGAACGGTTTCTTCAATAGCAGCCGTATGGGCTAGTACCAAATCCACAGGGCAGGCATCTGCTGTCCGGAGGACAAGATTGTGCTTGTAGTTGGCAGAAACATGTCCAATATTGGCCAAAGGGTCTGCGTGGCGAGGCCTGCAAGTGATATTGTGATGATCATTGATAGAAGGTGAGAACCTTGTTGGAAAACACTCCAATCAGGCTCCAGCATGTGTAGAGTATTAGTTTTATGGTCGATGAGGTGTAAATTGACTGCCATCCAGTCTTTACCAACAATTAGATCATAGATGCCTCCCAAATCAAAAACAGTGTACCAACCAGAAATGTCAACCCGATTGCCAGTTAATGTATGAGACACACAAGTCGGACCCGACACCATCCTGGACAATCAATGGCGTTATTTAGCGGGGGTGTCCGTGCGCAAGATATAAAACCTTATCACCATCCGCGCACTCATACTTCCTTCAGCCAGCAACCATGGGACGAATCAAGGTCAGAGAAGCAAAGAAGCATGCAAATGAGCGGTAAATCCAGGCAGCACTCAAGGAAAGACGGATGAAGGGCATCAACCTCCGGGAATTAGCACTGAAATACAAAGTACCCCGCTCAACCCTGTGTGACAGAGAAAGAGGCGTTCTATCCCACCAGGAAGCCCAGCAACCATATCAAGCACTACCTCCGGGCATTGAAAAAGCACTAGTTCGATGGGTAGATAATATGGAAGCTAGTGGTTTCCCTCCTCATTTGGATCTTTTCAAGGCTATGGCTGCCCAGCTGGCAGAAGAAGAAAACAGAAGCAAGCTGGGAACTACCTGGCTTCGAGGCTTTCTCAACAGACACCCCCAACTGTCCACAAAGTTTGCAGCAAATTTAGATCCACAACGTGCCCTCTCTAGCAAGCCAGGTCCAATCTGCGACAATTTTCGCAAACTTCATACCCTCCTCAAAAAACACCACTTCCAACCCGAGAATATCTACAATATGGATAAAAAGTGATTTCTGTTGGGCTTTTCAAATTGTGCCAAAGTTATTGTAAGGTGGGGTCGAAAGCCACCAACAGAGATTCAGGATAGATCTTGGAAATGGATAACCGTTATTGAAACCTGCAGCACCAACTATACTATGCTCCCACCTATGGTTATCTATCAAGGAAGAGGCCTGTACCAGAGTTGGTTCGATGCAGATGATTCCGAAGCTGACCAAACAGCTGTGTTTGCACACAGCGATAAGGCATTTACTACTGATCAGCTGGCGATCCGTTGGTTGGAGGACTATTTCGATCCCTAGACATGAGATCGTGCCAAGGGCCAACAACGCCTACTTCTTCTAGATGGCCATCGCTCACACTATACACTTGATTTCGTTCGTTATGCAGTTCAGAATAAAATCACTTCGATGTCTTATCCTGGCCATACAACACATCTATTGCAACCACTGGATGTAGGACTATTTGCCCCACTCCAAAAGGCATACGGCTCGGCAGTAAACTCCTACACCTGTGCAACCCGGACTGGTATTTTGAAGGGCAAGTTCTTTCAATTCTACTCTCAGGCAAAGAAAATTGCCTATACCAAACCAAACATCAAAGCTGCCTGGCGTACAACCGGAATTCATCCCTACAACCCTGATGCTGTCCTCCAACCCCTGCTCCGCAAATTGGAAGAAAAGCGGCCGGTACAATTCAAGATGGGAGCCATTACCTGATCAAGATTTATAGCATGGAAAACCCCTCAGAACCGCAGGGAACTTCGCCATCAGACAGCTGCTGCAATCAAAATTGTAGCTGAAAGCAAAAGCGAAATCACCAAGGCAACAACAATTGCTCTCCTTCGCAGATTGGCACACCAAACCGATGCTGCTATGGCCAAGGCACAGATTGCACATATAGAGACTGAAGATCTGCGCACCAAATATGCTGGAAAGAAAGCCAAAAGCTCTGGAGGACAACAAAAGCTTACCAAAGCACAGATTGCGGATTGGGCACTGCTGGAGAAGATGGAAAAAAAAGCGAGGGAAAAGGACAAAATTGTTGCTGCAGAAGCACAAGCAAAGATTCAGAGAGCAAAAGCAAATGCTGCTGAAAGAGAGGCGAAGGCTCAGGAAGCCCTGAAAAAGGCCGATAAGTCTCAAAAGGAGGTACTGCATTTGATCCCAAATTTGTTTCTCAACACCGCTAATCTTGAGAAGACAAAGGTTACCATTGTTATTCCTGATAGTTTGGATCTAAGCGAAGGCAGTAAGGATGAAGAGAGTGGGTCCGAGGGGTCTATATTTGAGGGCCCAGCCACAGTGGATGCTTTTTCAATTGCTACTCGGTCTCTAAGACACCGGAGTGGCCAGAGGCCAGTATATAGTGGCTATGGGAGCGATGACTGGGAGGAGGTAGACTAGAGACAACAAGGAGGATTGTATTCCCTTTCTCATGATGTCATGATCTGTGTTCTTAAGTTTGACAGTAATTGGACAGTTTTTTGTCAGTCTACCTTGCTTTACTTACCTTGTGATTTTGCACACATGGTGTCCGAGATGGTGTTGGGTCCGACTTCCATGTCTCATACGTTATGCCTTTCATTGACGCATTGAGCCAAACTTGCCATCTATCATCCACTGGCTTCTCTGCCCCTGCGACCGAGACGGTCATGCGCCCACAACGTCGACATTTTAGACATAGGGAATTGGTGTGAGCAGTATCAACGTAACGATGGGAGGTGCCCCAATCAAATAAGAAATATACTTAACGAATTTTGTTATTGGAGGTTGAGACAGAATTGTTAAAAGGTATTAAGTCAGAGTTAGGTGAACTGATGTCAGAGTCAGATGGAGAATCAGATATCTCATTGTGTGTCAGGCTGCTCAAGTACAATTTTGCGTGCTGTATGCGCTTCTCTTTGCCTGTCCGTATTTCCTCCATTTCCTCAACTTTTCCAATAACCATCTGGGTAGAAGGACGTTCTATCACTACTCCCAATTGTCATTTCCCTGTGCCTTCTCCCCTTCAATAGTCTCTTGCTCCGCCGCCGAAAGATCCTCTACAGAGTCATCCGCTGTAACACCGGGAGCGTCACTCCTGGTTTACCCGGTCAAAGAGTATCCGCACATAATTCGGAACTGCTTAGAAGGTAAATTAGGATCTTCACTCGGAATGTGGAAATTACAAAAATATTGTGAACAAAAACAATAGGCTTTCTCCAATGTGTATATTGTTAAGGCTTGTTCTCCTCGCTGAGAAGGTTGGTTATGCCTTTCTACCCTGGGAGAACCCAAGGTGTTCATACCTTCGTCTTGGCTTCTAACAAATACTTCTATCTATGCCGTTTTCTAGAGCTCCAGTACCATGACCACCTTCAATCCAATGCCCGCTCATTTCGCAACTACCGCGGTCCTCCATCTCTCAATCCTCTATCATTTTCATTGTCATTGGATTATAATCAAACCATCGGTGTTCTTTTTGACATCAAGCTCGCGGGCTTGTGCCTCCGGACCAGTGGTATGCTTACAATCTGATGACCTCCAGACGAATAGACCACTTTGGATAGAAAGCAGTATTGCTGTTCAGAGTCGGCACATATTCTTAGGTCGTCGGCTTTTGGCTGGTGCCATTCAGTTGTTTGCCGGTTGTCTGTTTGTTGTCAGCTGCATGGACGATGCCATTGAGCTGTTTTTTGGCGGACAATTTGTTGTCGGCAATTTGGAGCCGAAGCCACCACAGCCATTAACTAGCTGTCGATGCTTATCGATGGTGTAGGTGTTTGTTTGTTAACCATCCGAAAAGATTGGCTCTAGCATCTGAGATGAGTGATAGCCGATAACATCTAATCAGGGAAATGACGCGTGATCGTTCGTGACCCTACTGCGAACTTGCTAGCTGTAACATCAGCATCGTCGTTCGTGATTATGCCATCCCAGGTCGACTGAATATTATTGAAGTTCCTGGTTGTGGACCTGGCCCTGGCCCCCACAATGATTATCATTGCGATCATGACCTCCATCCCATTTGCTATGGTTCCTGCCAGCTCTGGCACGGAGAGGTTGGCCTCGCCCACGTGTATCTCTGGTTGCACAATTGCATGCCTCATGTCTGAAACCGCTACAGTGGTAGGACTTGATATTGGCGTTAGCTACAGTGATGTCCATCGGCTCAGAACCAGTAGGTGTTGGGGTGTTGGATGGGATGAAACTGTTTGGCGTAGCCAGGATAGCCGCATGCGATGCTGTACGTTTTGGGAATTTGCCGACCGTCTCCATGGCATCGGGCAATGTGAAAGGTGTCTCAGGCTGGAGTTCTTTTCGGATGTCCGATGAGGCGATAATCTGATCTGCGATTCCCGAAGGCAACTTGGAGCAGTACTCCTCGTACAAAGGATCCTCGCATGTGATAGTAGTCATCCTTTTGAAACATGCAGATAAGTTGGGAGAATTGCTTGTTGAAGTATGCGACATCTCCTTTTGAGTAGTGTAGGGCGTGGATTTCCTTTTGAACTGTGGAAATAGCCACTTCTGAGACAAATCGATGGCGAAAAGCGGATTTGAAAAGACGCCACCTCACTGGTGTATATGAGCCATTTGCAGGAGGGATGATCATGACATATTGCTGATGGATCCAATGCGTGAACCAACTGTATGCCTCCAGGTCCATTAACTGCCAGGCCAAATCGACCGCACCACAACTCCAACTCTGCCAATGCGTCGTCTCGCACAGTGATGACGTTGACGAACTGGGCCTCAAGGGACAGCACGCGATCAGTCAAACATCGGAGATTGTTGGTTTGGGCGGTGTAGAATTGGTAGATTGTGGCATAGAAGTCGGTTACTGCTTGACGACTAACAGCTGTAAAATCGGCAGTAGCTGCATCTGGGGGTGCACGAACAGCTCCTTGGAAACAATTGATCAGGCCTTCATCATTGTCAGCTTCCGGAACTGTCCAGTCAAACCTTCACCTTCCATTCTTCTGATTGGTTAAGTTTTTACTAAATTTGTAAGGCCGGAACACAATGCCGGCCAACCAGAATATTTAGCGTAAAACTTAATATTGTAGGACATGTAATTGAATCGTTTGTTTGACATTTCATCATTTGTTTGGGTAGGCGCAGGATGAAGATCGCTACGTCATGTGTTTGTAAGCGTGGAATCTTTGTTGTGTCGAGTTTCTTCAAGAAACGCCCAGCAAACTTTCCATCGCATCACTTCTTTGCGAGATCGCGGAATTGAGAGCTGCCAAGTGTCGTGGAGGCAAGAGAGAAGATATTCTTGAGAAGTTGCTACCAATCGAGAGGTCGAAAGAAGGTTGCTTCATTGACTAGCTAGCGATGCACAGGTTACCTGGGCCGTGCGCTGGAGCCAAGTTATAGCCGGGCCGCACCGGGCCACACCAAGCCGCACCGGGCCGCACCAAGCTGCACCAAGCCGCACGTCAAGTACATGGCAGAACCTCTCACACTACAGGTGAACTCATTCTATCTGGATAGACACGATTCACACTACAGAAAATACTATGTGCATTCAGCTTGAGATTGCATATAGCTGTGGCGCAGTACTGCATATGATTGATCGCTGCGGATTCACGATATTGAGCCACGGCACTGCACAGGACATGCATCTCGCATTGTGATGATGTTCCACGACACAGTATGCGACATTGCCCAACATGATCACAGCATCAGCCGAATCCTGAAGCAGTACTTCCTGCAGATTGATGGAGAGAACAATTGATAAATAACTTAGATGATTCATTCCGGTTCCTCTATTGGAGCTCTGATTAGTCGAACTGAAACTGCCAACTTTGGGCTGCTCATGCTTGAACATGTCGACCTACGGAGCCCGGCATCACAACACCCCGTGATTAACGTGCAACAAAATCGCAATCATCAGCGTTCATTGTTTGAGTGCTGCTTTACTTATGGCAGGGTATTGGACACATTCAGAGACCATTCAAGGCAGAGATTTTGTGGGGCAATGTTGAAGCCAAAATGCAATGAGAAGCACCGGTATCCCAACAGTAAAAACACTAGTAGCTCTCATATTTCCAGACCGATCCACATTGTTGGTCGGCTATGATAACAGGTGACATAGCAGATATCAACAGCTCAGGCACTCCCGAAAACTCTGATGCAGAGCATGGGGTTTTCTCTATCTCAACCCGACAGAGTCTGAATCCAGCCAGCTCACAATGGCAAGCAGTTTTAAGGCCTCAATACCAATTCGTCTCAGCAACAGATCCCTGATCTCAGTGTCTTGATCAGCAGCTCAGGTGCTCCTCAACTTCAGTGGGAATGAACAGGTTGTCCTCTACAATGGGAACCACTCTGTCACCTTCAGTTTTCTATAAGAAAAAAGAGGTTGTCCAGGTGCACCTGAGCTTTATTCAGACCTGTTCTTCTCAAATCACATGAAGATATATTCTCATCACCTTTGGCCTCGCATAGTCCTAACCTTACCACTCTTCATGAGTTGGATTTTGCGTGCTCAGCAAGAACGGCCAGTCACAAAGGTACTCTATGCATTCCCAGACATGTAAGGCCAGATGAATCCCTGCTTTGTATCAAGCTAACCTTCAGGGCCACCGGAATGAACTGGAGGATATTGAAGAAGATGATGCGGAACACCAGGAGCATGACAACTATTCCACCAATGCTTTGAACTATAATGATGATGAGCTACTGTCGACTCATGAACGGATCAGATGCAGTCACAACGCTTGCTCAAATGGCCCAAACAGAGCTCGCTCAGATACTGTCTAGGCAACTGACTGACTCCAAAGGAAGAAATCCAAATCAAACCTCAGGCGCACCAATGGAGAATGTTCATGGTTGTCGACCCGCTCACAATCACCTGAAGGCACTCGATCTCGATCTCCTGGCCAAGATATGACATTTCCTATTACAGTGAACTATGCCAGACGATGGCCTCCAAGGAGTTTGATTTTCTAGCTGTCCCTTCACCTATTGATGGTGCCTTGGGGACAAAGAGAAACAAGGATAGCAAGGTGCCACTCCATTACAAAGCAGCTTTCAATTTAACTAAAGACTTCTTGTAATTTGTTCTGTATACCGATAACCCCTGCCCTGGCAAGAATTCAGGCCTGAATGCCAAGGGTCCAGAGCTCAGGGTTGTAGGGGTTATAAAATACAACAGCCGGAAGGCTTCAAGAGTCAAAAATAGCCTGTAGCTGAACAAATGAAGACTGTACGCAAGAGACTGGATCCACAATCACCGAGTGTGAAAGAAGTGAAAGCCGAAGCTAATTGATTGTTTTATAGATGAGAGAATGAGTGAAGATAGAAAGTTATCCTCCACCCAATCGCCCAGTTCATATACAGTGATTTACTCGTTCCATAATACATCGACACCCCTGCTTTCTTTTATACTGCTTTCATATGATTCCGTAGTTTCCAGTGAAACCTGATTTGAAACCCGATATATATCTTCATCGTGCTTTAGCCTCCGTTTGTAATGTGATTTCATTTTAGTCAAGTCCTAGCATTCGTTCAAAACTTGATTTCATTCTCGTCGTTTTTTAGCCTCTGCTCGAAACCTGATGTTTTTTTTGTCATACTCTACATTTTATATTATTCACCAATCATTACTCTGCTGTCGATCGTCACTCAACCCAACTGTAACACTAGCTCCCCCCTTTCTAATGCCGACTACCTACGAGGTTCACGATCCATGCTTGCCAGGTTGTTCAGTGTGAAAATTGTCAATCGCCTTCAGTCTATCTACATTCGTCGCGGGCTCCCAGCTACGCTCGTTGTAGCCCCTCCATTTTACCAAATAGTGCAAATGTTTCTGGAACAGCCTGGAATCATCCATCCGCTCAACTTCATACTCCTCTTAACTGTTGACTATTACCAGTGGTGATAGTTCATGCTTTTGATTCAGGAGAGGATCGTGGGCTGCCTTCCCACATCTGAATATCTGTTGAATGTTGTGAATGCGTAATTGACTTGGTAGCTTAACTCTGTAGTTCTATGGACTGACGACCTCCACGATTTCATATGGTCCAATACGTTTCCAGTCCTGTTTCTTACTGGGTCGGTCTGTTGATAGGTTTCTGGCATTCAATCATGCTTCGTCTTCCATTTGTAACTCCATTCCGACTGTTTGGAATTTCTTGGCCTGTTCGGACTGTACGGCTTGGGCCCTTTGCATCTCTGCACTAAGTTCGCTGAAAAGTTGCTCCATCCTTTAGGCCATCTGCTGGGCATTTACCTCACAAATATTGTTGGGATTGTTCATTGGATGTTGGTCAAAAGTCATTTGCAGGTAAAAGCCGATATTGCTAAAAAAAACTTGTAGCAATTGGTCGTTTCAAAGGTGTGATTACTAGCTGCAAACTCCACCAATGGTAGCCACCAAACCCAATCGTCCTGCTGATGATTGAAAAAGTTCCGGAGGTAATGTTCCATTACCGCGTGGATTCTTTGAGTTTGGCCATCAGTTTGAGGATGGAATGCAGTTGACAATCGTCGCTGGATTTCCAATCTCTTGCGGACATGTTTCAAGAACTCTGAAGTTAATTGCAGCCCTCGATCCAACACAATTGTTTGGGGCAGTCCATGCAGTCCGAACACTTCTTTTACATACATTTTCCCCAGCTTCTAGCCATCCAATTTGTCAGTGCAGGGTACCAGGAGTCGCATCTTTGTTAGGTGATCCACCACTGCCCTTATTGCATTGAACCCTTTGCTTTCCGGTAGTCCAACTACGCGATCCATGCTCAGACTCCTTCATGGTTCTTCTGGTATTTCCAGTGGTTGTAGATGTCTGTGAGTTTTTCAGTGTGCGGCATTGCTTTGTTGACAGGTATGGCAATTTTGTACGTAGTGGTCCATATCCTTCCTTATCTGACTCCAGAAATGATTTTGGCTTGGCAGGTCATAGGTTTTTGCTTGTCCTGGATGTCCGGCGACCACAGAATCATTGTCGAAATTGAATGTTTTTGTGAAGGCCATGATCAATGACTTGCGTGATTCTTTGTCAAGGTTTCATGTTTTCAGCACTATTTGCTGGGTTTTTTCTGCACCCCCCTTCGAAGGAATGTCTCCTGCCATTCTAGTGAGTACATCGGGCTTCTGACCTTGCTTTCCTGGCTAGTAAACTATCTTGAATTTAAACTTTGACAGAAATTCAGACGATCTGGTCTGCCTTCAATTTAACAGTTGCAATGTCATAAAGTACTCCAGGTTTTGATGATCGGTAAGAATTCCAATCGGATGTACTGAACCTTCGCATCCGGGTCTGCATTGTTCCAGACTTTTGACTATCATGCCTAATTTTTGATCATAGATTTGGTAATTTTTTTCGGCAGGTGAAAGTTATTAGGAAAAGAAGGCCACTGGATGTGGTACTACCAAATCATCGTACTGGGTAAGAACTGCTGTCGATATGTAGCCCAAAGTTTTGGTTTCTAGGAATATCACTTTCTCATAGTCCAAATGGGCTCAGACTGGTGCTGTCGTACAAGGTAACTTGAGTTCAGTCAATGCTCAGTTCAGATTGGATACCCAGTGAAATGGTATTAGCTTTTTTGTGAGTTTTGTTAGCAGTTGTACCACCCTACTGTAATTCCGTATGAATCGTCGGTAGAAGTAGGTGAAGCATAAAAAGGCTTGAACTTCTTCAAGTTTCCCTGGTGCATCCAAATATTCAATTGCATGGACTTTCTCCAGATCCATTTTGATTCAATTTACTCCAACAATTTACCCTACATACATGACTTCTTCCTTATGGACCTCGTATTGTTCTGCTTTTAGATAGAGACCAGCTTTCTTGAGTGCGGCCATGACTGCTCTGATATGTGACTTGTGTTCTTTCAGGTTATCGCTGTAGATCAAGATGTCATTCAAATGGCTGTACAGAAGATGTCCGGGAAAGGTCGTAGTGTGTTATTGATGAATTGTTGGAAGGATGCTGGTGCATCGGGCAAATCAAAAGCCTATAATGCAAGATGCCTCAAGGCTGCTGCACGGACAGCTTTCAAATGGGCAGAAAACAACGGGGTACGATTTGATGACTCAAAGTCAGAAATGATGCACTTCCACAATAAACGAAACGGTAATACCACTGATGACAAAAAGATTATCCTACCCAATGGCACTACCATTTCCCCTGGCACAAAAGGCATTGGCCCAGATGTGGTAAGGTGGATTGGTATTTGGTTTGACAGAAAAATCAACTTCAAACACCATGTTATGCTGAAAGCCGCAGGTTGCAAAAGGGCCCTTGGAGCCCTCAAATCACTAGCCAATACAGAATTGGGACTAACCCCCAGTGCAGTCCGCCAACTATACAATGCATGTGTTGTGCCTGTTTGCGACTTTGGAGCAAAAGTTTGGTGGATGGGGCAAACAGCATATCAACAGAAATTTGAAACAGTTCAAAATATGGCCCTTCGGTGTATCCTTGGAGCCTTCCACACATCACCAACAATAGCCCTACACAATGAATCAGCCCTGCCACCAGTCGCTGTACGACTTAATCACATGCAAAGAAAATATGCAATTCGAATACTTACATTTCCGGAAATACACCTAATCCGACAACTTTGTGCATCGACTTTCCCTCCATTTCATGAAACCTCAGAATCTAGTAATACAACAGGGCCCTGCATTTCATGGGACAGTATGCAACAAATTAACCGCAAATTTGAAACACGTCTCATCCAAACCTTATTGACCCTCAGC
Source organism: Trichophaea hybrida (assembly GCA_015178995.1). NCBI lineage: Eukaryota > Fungi > Ascomycota > Pezizomycetes > Pezizales > Pyronemataceae > Trichophaea > Trichophaea hybrida. Next base: position 63,260 of record WHVE01000309.1, on the reverse strand, counting down.
CCATGGATTTCGAATAGCTCCGAAATTGAAACCTACTTAACCACGGCCTGTCCACCATGGATTGAATGCAGAGTGACAATACGAATCAATCCCCGTTCAAAAGAAGAGAAAGACAAAGCACATGAAGCACAGTATGCAATGTTGAAACAAGATGACCGCAATATTGTTTGTTATACTGATGGATCAATATTGAATGAAAACATTGGTGCAGGAACTGTAGTGGAAATGACTGCAGAAGAAGTCATTGAAGCAACCTACCCAATGGGCTATCAACAGGAAGTTCATAATGCCGAATTACTTGGTATTCGTAAAGCTGCACAGAAATGCTTTCAGATTTGTCAACGTAATAACATCACCAAAAGACATATATGGTTTTTCACAAACAATCAAGCTGCCATATGACGTCTCAACACCTTCAAACCTGCCCCTGGACACTTTACTTCCCTGGCACTCTCCAATATTGCCAATAACCTCCATGCACTCAAAACTACTATCACAGTACAATGGGTTGCTGGACATACTGATATACCTGGAAATGAGCTTACCGATAAGTTGGCAAAACAGTCCACTCTTGAAAAACCACCTACCTACTATAAAACCTCCTTATCTTACCTCAAGCGGGTAACCCGAGCAGCAAAAATGCAAGAATGGGGGGATTGGTAGATGAGGCATCCAGCAAAAGGAAAGAACTATATTGGAACGTTCCGTACTAAACCAGACAATATTTGCACAAATGGCAACCGTCAGTTTGCATCCACTGTCACCCAACTACCAACCGGACATAGATACTTCCGCAGTTATCTATACAAAATTCCCACTAATTCTGTTGACTCCCCGCGCTGCCCATGTCGCTATTCAGGTCTCCAGTCACCAGAACATTTTGTTCTAAGATGCCCCTTATACCAATGCGAACGACAAACGATGCGGAAGGAGATTGGAGTGGTACACCCTCGATATCTCTGGAAGCATCTTCTTTATACAGATAAAGCAATGCAACCTTTGCAACGTTTTCTACACGACACACATATAGCTACTCGAAGATGGTACCTGGGCGAATTCTGTAATGATGAACACCTTGGGCAGGGTAACATCCGAATTGCAGGCCAGGGAACTATCAACGATATGGTAGAGGAACATCGGAGTGAGAGTGGAGGGGATGATAGGGAGGATGATAATGATGAGGAAGGGGAAGCAGAGAGTTGAGAGGAAGAGTAAATAAGAATGGGGAAGGGAGGGAGAGGGTAAACTCCAGGGGGAGAACCCGCATGATATGCAGGACCAAGCCGAATGGGACTGACCGATATTCAACTATTGTATGAAGTGTGTTACAGACCACTATGATTTATTGAAAATTTCTTTGTAACCAGAGCATGGGTGACAGGAGACTGCGGAGCAGTGCTACCGAGCCAGGGGTTTTTCGTTTTTCCTTAGTTTGGTTTCATTTGTTGTTTTTGTTCACAGTTATTTGTTTGTACCTTACTGGCCATAGCCTGCGGGCAGCCTGCTGTATGATGAATAAATAAATAAATAAATAACTGGTGCATCGGTAAGCCTGAAGGGCATATCCAGTCATTCGAAAATTTTAGAGTGGGTTCTGAAAGCCGTTTCCATTTGTCCCCTTCAGCGATTCTAATGATGTTATACACATCTGGGACGTCTAGCTTGGTGTAATAGCGACACTTCAAGAGTCTTAGCAGAATTTCTTGCATTAATGGTAGGGGGTACCAGTTTTGAATTGTTCCTTCATTTAGCTATCGGTAATCGACACAGTGTCCTGAGCCTCCTCGTGGCTTTGGAGTGACATGTACTGGGGCTCTGCAAGGTGATGCAGACGGCCGGATTAATCCCTTCGATAACTCTGCTCTATCCATTCAATTAAAACTTGTAGCTCTTCTTGAGATACACTGTAAATAGGCCCAACCGGTGGCCTCAAGCCCTCCTGCAACTTAATCATGTGATTGTAGGGTTGGTGTGGTGATAGTGTTTCAGCAATTGCCTTGCTGAACAGGGGTAGCAACTTCTGGTATTCCTTGGGGATAACATCTTCAAGAGACTTTTCTCGTAGATCATTGATGCCTAAGTCCTTGTTGATTTCGTATAGTATGATGGCATCAACCTTGAGTTTCTCCCATCTGACAATTCTTACGGAAGGTGATGCTGCTACTGTGCAGCTGTTTAATTTTGGTCTTTCCGGATCTGCTGCTGTTGTTTCCATGAGATTGTCCCATACCCATACGTTCGAATGATGTTGGCAATTCTGTTGACTGTAGCTGCTTCCGAAGCCGATTCTTCGCACCTGGAATTTAACCATTTCATTGTGAAGTTGTAACCATGGCAATCTTAGTACAATCGGATAATGCCCTAACTGTGTTACAAATGCTTAGTGTTAGCAATGGTTCCGAATTACGGGTCCGGGTCGGTTCCGGTTCCGAACCGCCAAGGAACTGAACCCCCCAATCACAGGCGGTTAAAAACCGGAACCAAACCGTAACCTGCCGGGTTTTGGCGGGTTTTTTCTCTAAAACTATCGCTCCAATTAAGTATTTGATTTCTGATTGGATCGCGACATGTTCTATACATAGATTATGCAGTTTTTGACGCTCTTTCACCTCCCGCTCTCCGATTTGCGATACGATCAGTATTCGTTGAGTCGCTGCGAAAAACAGTCGATTTGGGCCGCATTTTCGGCTTTATTTCACAGCGACTCAACGAATTCCAATCGTATCGCAAATCGGAGAGCGGGAGGTGAAAGAGCGTCAAAAACTGCATAATCTACGTATAGAACATGTCGCGATCCAATCAGAACTCAAATACTTAATTGGAGCAGAAAAGCTGTGATTATTGGGGCCGATGAAAAATGAGGCTCTGCTGCAGGTAAAACCCGCCAAAACCCGGCGGGTTACGGTTCGGTTCCGGTTTTTAACCGCCTGTGATTGGGCGGTTCGGTTCCTTGGCGGTTCCAGAACCGCCCCGGGGCCACGGGTCCGGTTCCGAACCGGACCGCGGCCGGGTAACCCGGACCCGTTGCTAACACTACGAATGCTGGTAGTTGTAATCGTATTTCTTTATAGAATTTGGGGATAGTTGTAATGGTTCCAGATTCGATGGGCCTTCCATCGATAACATCTAACTCTCTGGATCCTTCAAATTCCATCTCTTCTAATTGATGATGGCGAACAAAATCTTTTTCTACAAATGCTATTCCTGTGGCTCCATAGTAAAGTAAAGCGTGTATACTGAATGACCTGTCTTCGATTTTGGGCGAACATTTCCCAACAAGATGCTTGTTATTCATTAAAGACTGTTGAATTTCTGCGCTACTAATCAAGAACTGCGAAATTCCAAAACAAGACTTAACAACTGTAGATAAAGAAGATTCGTGCCCAGCACAATGGCCATGCTGATTGTACAGTCCGAATCTTTTCCCGACTCGACTTTCTTTCCGGAATCTGCGTCCACTTCATTTCCTGCTTTCCTAAAACGTGTTACTTCTATCTGTTCTGACGCTGCTTTCAACCTTCTTGGACACAATGCCGCAAACTGCCTGCTATCCCCGCAGTGAATACAAAGTCCACCTTCCCTTCACCGCATGCATTCTTCTGTAGTGATTTTGATTTCTTTGACTGCAGAGAGATCCATTGGAGAAGGGCCATAATATTCTACCACGTGTTTTGCAGGTGCTATCTCCAGGGTTGATGGGGTGGATTTGCTGTCATTCATGGTTTCAGCTTTCTTGTATCCCACTGTCCATCTTCCTGATTTTGTTTCAGCAGCTCGAGTGTGGATCAGTAAATCTCTCTTTGAGCAGAGTTTCACGAATTCTGCAAGGTCTTCTGGAATGTTGCAATGTTGTAGTGAATCTGTCAATTCTTTGGATCAGCCCTGTCTTACCACATTCACTTGGGCTGCTTCGTTCAAGTCAACATCCAGCACCCGTTATTGAAATTCTGCGAAATACTAAAAGAATTCTCACTCTTTCTGTTAAAGCTTAAAAAGTTTTCAATTGATGGTGGCTCATAGGTTTTGATCTCCAAAGGCTAGCTGTGATAGATCCAACAGTTTTTGCGATGATGGGAGGTCTAGGTTATTTGTAATTCTGATGATGTATGGCTGGATCTGAGATAATTATACGCCTTCTGGCCAATTTGCTGCATATTGTATCATGGACTGCTCATCGAAGAATAGTGTTGGTTCATCGTCAATTTCCATTGCTAAGTGTGCAATACATCCTTGGAGTGCTCTTCTATCTGTTCCCGAGAATCAGAGAATTTTGCTGCCTTTATGTCTCCTGTTTTCGCTACTATTACCAGCATTTGTCGCACGTGCATGCACTCTTTTGACCAGGTCCCGATATTTGTTTCTTTCTTCTCCACAGATACTTAACTGTTCCTCTGTTTCTTTTAATTCCGATCTGAGGCTTTCCGTCCCTTCTGGTGCTCTGTTTTCCAATTGTTGTTCTGAGTTCCCGATTTTTTCTTCCAGATCCCTGTCGTTGCATTCTGGGGCTCCTTCCTCCGTGGTTCTGAACTTCTGTTGCGTAAGAAGCAGCTCCTGTTTCAGGTTGTTCCATTCCTCAATGACCTTGTTTCCTTCCGCTAACAACTGCGATATTTGTGTTTCCACAGCCTTCACAGATTACTGTTCTTTTTGCAACTTGTTTGGCCTTCTGGTTGTTGGTTATTGAGCAAGGGCTGTAAATCCTGGGTCAATTGCTTGAATATGTTCCTGGAATTGTTTTTCGTCCATTACCTCCGTTTTTGTGCATATCACATTCTCCAATTCCAGCTGGAGTTCTCCGGTCAATGTCATATCGTGGTTTGTTCTTCAAGATTCTCCTGTCATCTTGGCAATTTTCGAACGGTGATTGGGGTAGGTATTTGTTGATTCTCCAGCCAAAGATTTGTGCTACTTCAAGGCACTTGTCACAGATGTGACTTCAGGTATCATGTTTTCAGTATATCCAGCAGTCGTTGCCAAAATGGGTTTTACGCCAAATACACTTATTGGGATTGCAGTACATAATGGCCTGATGGTGAATCGTTATGGATCTTTTTTATTGACTAAATAACACTCTTCCATTGCTTGGATACTGTGTGAAAATTTGTATTTGCTTGCCATTGAGATATGTACCACAGCAATAATGACTCGAGGTCGATTGTCCCAAGTAAGCAGAGTATCAACTCTTGTTCCTCAATGCAATCGAAAAAAGTGTCGAACTTCTCTATACCGCAGTTGCAGGTAGATGTTATGGTCCTCCCCTCAAATGCTTCGCAGTTGCAGTAGATGGTTGGGTTTAAATAATTGTAATCTATATCTCTTTCATCTTCTGAAGAATAACAATAATCAATACAGTTCCAGGTCCTTTTGTTCTTGCTGATGTATTTAGATGTGGCACTGGTTGCCAAAAATATTTGAATTCGTAGGTCTTCAAAACTTCCACAAGCAAGATGACTGGATGTGTCTCCAGTAAAATTGCATGACCAATCTATTTTGGAAATTGCTTGTGGATCTAAAAACTTTGCAAGACGTGTTGCAAATGGGATGACAAAAATTGCAACCTAGATGGTGAAGATAACGACAAATAAAACAAAAATGTACCTGGTCGAATTGAATTTAGACTCGTTCTGCTCTGCAGAATTGAGGGCTGAATGTCAAGTGTTCCGGGCTCAGGGTTCTAGGGGTCATAAGATCCAAGAGCCGGAAGGCTTCAAGAGTCGAAAATAGCCTCTAGCTATAGAAACAAAGACTGTACTCAAGAGACTCAATCCAGAATTACCGAATGTGAAAGATGTGAAAGCCGAAGCTAATTGATTGTTTTATAGATGAGAGAACGAGTGAAAAAAGAAAGTTATCCTTTGCCAAATCACCTGGTTTATATACAGTGATTCACTTGTTCCATAATATATCCAAACTCCTGCTTTCTTAATCGACCTCTTTCATATGAATCTGTCGTTTCCCGCGAAACCTGATTTGAAACATGATCTCAACCTTCATCGTGCTTCAGTCTCCATTCGAAACTGGGTTTCATTTTGGTTGTGCTTCAGCCGCCTTTCAAAACTGGATTTCATTCTCGTCGTGCTTTAGCCTCTGCTTGAAACCTGATTTCTTTCTTGTTGTACATTTGATTTTATAACATGAACCGATCATCACTCTGCCATCGATCATCACTAAACACAACCGTGACATGCTCGGCCTTTCAATGGAACAAATTGGACATTTGCGATATGGTATGGGATGAAGCTATTGATGCCATAACCATCCAACAGAGAGCTGGTGGTGCACTGAAGAGTATGCAACACGTGTGGGTGCACCCCGGTGGACCCAGTGAGGACATTGATGCCCTGACATGTGGAATTGTGCATCTCCAAAGTATTCCCCAGGTTTCAAAGTTTGATAATACTAATTATCAGTGTAATACAGTTGTGGGGGAAAATCAGTGGTATGCAGGGTCGACTAGTCGCTACAGTGAGGCTTATGGAGACTTCGCTGTACTCATTGAAGATAGAGGAAAAGCTTGTATGTATGCAGCTGGTTGCCGGTTTGCTGAATGATGATTCTTGTATTGGGACATGGGCATATCTCCTGAACAGTATGAAGAAAGTTCAGTGGTTTGCGAGATACGAGTCGGCCGCACGCATCTTTTCTCACCTCTTCGCTTCCAACACCAACCTTGGCAGGCAAGAGCATTGCAATACATTATGGAACAAGCGAATGACTCCCAAATTGATGTGCTTGGCTGCGACTACCTTCAACTCCCCCTTGACAGGCTAAGAGAATGGAACAAAGAGCAACCCCTCTCAGGACATTCACAGGGAAATATTCAGCCTTCAGTGTGCCCCCTCTATCCTATAATTAATGGCTACAAAGAGTTGATGTAGCCTTCTATGAGAGATGCTGGAGACACTGGAATTCTATTCGTCCTCATCCCCAGGCGGCCTTCACTTATCATATGGGCAGCCATATGGACACAAGCATTGCAACATCAGCAAAATGTAATTCTTGCTCTGGGAGGCTCCCGGAGGCTCCCGGAGTTGTCGGAGCAGTTCGGAGCAGTTCGGAGTAAGTGCAAGGTTTCGGAGGCTCCTGGAACATGGGAGGGCTCTCCTGGAGCCTCCGGGAGCCTCCGGGAGCGCTGGTGAAAGGTTCTGGAGCCTCCGGGAGCACCGGTGCAAGGTTCGGGAGCCTCCGGGAGCGCCGGTGCAAGGTTCTGGAGCCTCCGGGAGCGCCGGTGTAAGGTTCTGGAGCCTCCGGGAGCGCCGGTGCAAGGTTCGGGAGCCTCCGGGAGCGCCGTTGCAAGGTTCTGGAGCCTCCGGGAGCGCCGGTGTAAGGTTCTGGAGCCTCCGGGAGCGCCGGTGCAAGGTTCTGGAGCCTCCGGGAGCGCCAGTACACGATTCTGGAGCCTCCGGGAGCGCCGGTGTAAGGTTCTGAAGCCTCCGGGAGCGGCCGGTACGAGATCTAGGAGTCTCCCGGAGCATTGGATGATGTGGAATCATTCGGATAAATATTCTGTATATTTTCCCCATTCTTGGGTGATTCATCTCTTTGATTACTTTATGTTCGAATGACTGCGCATTGTTATATCTATTCATATTCAAAATGAAACAGTTTGAAATAATGATACGGAAATAGGCATTAAAATAGAGAGCAACTTAGAAAGCATGGCAAGGAAAATAACATAATGATTGAAGCAAAAGAGAGTGTGAGGAACATAAAGCACAGCAACTAACACCTGTCCAACTCGATCAATCAAACATATTATCAATATCACCAACGCCGTCACCCATTTCGTCCGCTCCAAGGAAAGCTACTATTTCATTGGCATCCTCTTTACATAGATGAGTGATGCGTTCTCTGCACTTATTGATGATTGCATTTTGCCTGGTCGGATGGATGGAACGCCAATGATTATAGGCTCTCAGAGTAACGTCTGCAATCGAAATTTGGTTAGTCATTCAGGTACCCATGTGTATAAATAAGCGTAACCAGAGTCTAATCAAATAGGGAGAAGCTTGAAACGGCAAACCAGGCGCGCCCAAAAGAGATCGGTGCAGATGAAATGGATATGAAAAAGATAATAATTACTTTGATAATCATCCTGGGTAAAGTTTGTGGTGACTTTTGTGCCCTGCTCATAGTCTGATAGGGCACAGTGGATGGCGGCCGCCGCAATTGCTAACGTCCATGGAGATACCGGATCGAAGTATTTAGCTGTATGTGGGAGCCGTCCTAAGCTGTTCACCGTAAAGAAGAAGATATGATATATGAGATCTAAGATCTCAAACCTGGTAAACCAGGCTTTTTTATCACCGACAATTTTCATCATGTATGAGTCTTCAGCTAGCAGATGCGCGATTTGGTATTTTAGGTCTTCTTGCGAGCGAATATCAAGGCGGTAGCTTCCCACAACGGTGCGCCGAGCAGCCTCAGCCAGTCGCCCACGCAAGCTACTAATTTTGCTATACAGCTATATATGTTGTTAATACAAATCACCATTCCTCGTGCGGCAGACGAAACTTACAGCCTCTCGAGTCTGAAAATCTATGTCTTTTGAGGGGCCACCAGTCTGCTGACATACCGATGGACTGTTTTCCGGTGCACCGGCGACCCGCCTCTGACAATCCTGAGCCTCAATTGATAGCTTCCAGCTCTCTGCGATAAGCTCATATTTTTCTTCCTTCGTTAACGGCCATGGGTTTTTGGTAAAGAGAAGAGTGGCAAGGAAGTCTTTCGCCAGCTCGAACGTTTTCTTGTTGTTTTCTGGAACGCTTTGGTCTTTTGTTCTTGTGGTGGCAACAACTGGTACTGATTCACTTGTAGTACCAGGCTGTAGAGACACCCGCAGATTTGTGTTGGACTTGGTACGCTTCGTCGGAGGTTTCGGTACAGCAGATGTTGAGCGAAGTCCTAGTCGGGGTAAAACTGTAGTATCTGCTCGGCTCCTTTTCTTCTGTGCTGGAACAACGGTTTTACGCGGTACGCCCTTGCTCCGGCGGACCGGTGGCTCAGGCTTACCAAGATCATCTTCACCGTCAGAAGAATCATCTGAGTGTGTAAGGTCGGGGTCGAGATATTCGTTGTCATGCTCATCATCTCCGGGATAATCCTCCTGCATACAATTAAGAAACCATATCAATAATTATCCTCTTAATGAATATTTAGATAAAAGGGAGTGAAAAAAGGACAAACTTCTTCAAACTGTTCCGGGTACTCCTCCATCTGCTTTGCCCTGGCTGCTGCCCGTTCAAGGTACACCTCCTGATTCTTTTGCGAATAATGGCTCAGGATGTCTTGTGTGGAGTGTTCCATTTAACTGACAAATAACAGGAAGTGATATAGAAAGCGGGAAGTGGAAAAAAACAATGAATGGCTGGATGGTGTAGAGATGGTGTAGATCAACTCGTGGTGAACCTGAAACTTGATTGTTAATTGAGAGAGGTTTGAACTTGTTCGATATTTATACAACTGTAGCTGCTCCCCGGCACGCCGGACGGACGAAATTCGTGGATAACTTGAACTGACCGTTAGAGACCCTAACACCTAAAATTAGTTTGTTGCAGACTGTGAAGGAAGCTAGGGTGAAGCAGAACTTACGGCCTATACCAACTTCCAGGCACTCAGGCAGGAGACCTGTATGCAGGCAGCCAGCACATACCAGGAGCACACACGAATGCCCGCTCGTACCTGATAGACGGTTGAGGAGGCGCTAGGGTGAAGTATCACTTACAACTGTATACGAACTTCCAGGCGCACCGGCAGGAGAGCAGTTTGCAAGCAACCTGCACAGACCATGAGCACATACGAATGCCCCGTACCTGACAGCCTGTTGAGGAGGCTAGGGTGAAGCATAACTTTACAACAGTATACCAACTTCCAGGCGTGCCGCCGGCAGAGCGATTTGCAAGCTAACTACACAACCATCAGCACATACGAATGCCCCCGTAACTGATAGACTGTTGAGGAGGCTAGGGTGAAGCATAACTTACAACTGTATACCAACTTCCAGGCGTGCCGGCAGGAGACCGGTTTGCAAGCTAACTACGCAAACCATTAGCACATCCGAATGCCTCATTGCCGGACATATACAAGTTTTCGGATACCATCAACAGACCGTTGAAGTATGCACGCTACTGAATTTTGAAAAGCATTTTGAAAAGCAGTTCAGGACAAGACCTTACATTACAACTTGCACGGGCGTGCCGTCTTAAGACTTCCCATAAGTACATCAGCCGTAAAACTAGCGATAAAAGTGGTGAGGTGTGTGCAATGATCGTGCATTAGAGGACGCGCCGGGAAAGTTGTTGGCGATGTCTGGTGCGGTTTACCAGTAGAGTGAGTTGATGCGCCGTCGCAAGTCATAGTGGATAAGTTTCAGGATCTAACGTTAAATCTGCCAAAGTAGCAGCTATTATCCTTTGGATATCATTCCGTGTGTAATTCGACGCGGAATGGAGAGAGATTCTTCGGAAGGACTCGCAGTTTTCTTGAATATAGTATGCCGTTGTGGTCTGTGTGGTTGGTGATAAGGTCAGAAAGGGGCAAACACGATCTCATGGGGATGACCTCAAGTTCTGACACTCCTCCCACAAGACCCCATCTAGCCGTGGCAATTGTCGGGTATATAGCATTGCACTCAGGATACGGAATGATGAGAGAGCATATATAAGCAGTTGAAGATATTTCAGATAGGACGAGAGAGAGTTGTTGACCTAGAAGAAAATCTAGAGGGGAGGAAACAAAGGTGTTTGGCCCTACAATGCCAAGATGGCAACGATAAGTCAGGTCATGTGTGCTCTCTCCAATCACTAAAACTATTATTCCACACGATTTCTTTTAGATTGACACTTGACTCTTGATACATTATGCAGCGTCTGATGCGTCAATTGCCTGGTCTATATAATAATGCTATTTGTGCAAAGTCAATAAAGCCTATGTTCAAAAATTTTGGTGTATGATGTCGTTCATGAACTTTAATTAATTAAGATGGGGGAAGTATAAGAAATTAGCAGGTGAGCAACACTTAACCTTAAAAGTTGACAAGCGACGGGTGTTGCCGTCAATTGATGACCGGTGCGCCGGGAAATCCTCAGACTCTCTCCCCCTCATCCAACTCATGCATCTCTCTCATCCGAGTACCTCGTACTCAGCTCAATCATACTCAGCTCATGTGTCGCTTGCTAGAGTAGTACCACGTCAATCTCTCGGTGGACCGAACATACGGAGTTGAGTCTAAATTCAGTATAAGTCTTAAATGTTCGCTACGACTAATACATATTAGGTTAAGAATCAAACATAGTGACAAAGTTATGAAGGAACCGTTTCCTCATTGGGAAATCAAATTTATTAGCTCATAATCATTCATGTTCAGGCGCACCGAGAAGGTCTCAAAATTTACTCAGGTGCTCATGAAAATATGTGAGTGGTGTGGATTTTGCCGGTGCCCTGATCGCAGACAACATATGGTTGGGTGAATGGATACCTTGAGACAATCAATGCTTGCAGCATACAACACGAGAGAGTCAAAAATAGATTAAAGACGCGAGAACACGGTTCAAAATGCTAGAGCTAAACCTAGAATATACTAACTCTACGTTCAAACCGCCATAATCTTGATCCTAAAATATAACTGATCCAGAGAGGTACTCCGGTGAGAAATGCATGAACTGAGTGAGATGTTCTTGAGAGAGATTTATGAGCTGGGAATGAGATCGTCTGCGGATTCTCTAATCAGCGAATTGACGGCAACACCCGTATCACGCTGGTCAACTTTTAAGGTGGTTAGTAAGGTTAGGTGCACCGCACATTTCTAATTAGTTCTGGTATACGAGACACCCTTTGTGTCCGAGCTGGTGGGCAAATTTTCATCAAGACTCTCTTATTGGCGAGGTTGAATCTTCCGATACTATCGACAATGTAGAGTCAAATATTCAGGATCAAGGTTGAATCTTCCGATACAATTGACAATGTAGAGTCGAATATTTCAGGATCAAGGTTGAATCTTCCGATACAATGTAGAGTCGAATATTCAGGATCAAGGTTGAATCTTCCGATACAATTGACAATACCATTGGCGATTGAATTCCGTCTCAAGTGGACTGCTACAAAAATCCCGTGAACACTAAACATTTTGACTAACAATAAGATCTTAAAATAAAACAACCGTGAACTCCAGAAACTTCCGCTACAAGTGCATCTATAAATCAACCCTGAACTCCAGAAACTTCTGCCCCCAAGTACGTCTACAAAACAACCATGAACTCCAGAAACTTCCACAAGTGCCTCTATAAAAATGACCATCATTGCAACAGAAAAAAAAGTGCCATACCTTCCCGAATGAATAAGTTAGTGGGACTATAAAAAATAACAATGGGATATACCTACATGAGAATTCCAAAGTTTTTCCTAACCTACAAATTATCACCATCTCCTCGTCCCTGGGTAAGCCGTTCGGTGTGCCTCTCACGTTCCTTGACCATCCGGTATATCATATCGATGGTTATATCGGGGCGATTCATCAACCCATGCAAGACCCTCATTTCTGCAACTCCAGATCTCCGGTGAAGCTCACTGACCCGATCATCATAACCGTCTGGCCCAGTGTTCAGTAGCCATGTGTGCGGTACACGGTTTTGCCCTAATCGTACCACTCGAGCGAATGCCTGTCGTTGTTCATTTAACACCCAAAACTTTTGTGTGATAACGGCATGATTTGCTGCAGTTAAATTAAGGCCTGTGCCACCGACCTTTGGAGTTGTAACGAATATTGAGGGGTTGCGAGAATCTTGGAATCGCAGTTGCATGTCGGTCCGCTCTTGCGAGTCCATCTCAGCGTACATCCAGAAGATATCGACATAGTCGCCAAAATACTGCTGGATCCACCATTTAAGATGTCGGACTTGGCCAGGGAGAGGACAAAATAGGACCGCTTTCTGAGGAGGAGGGTCGGACGACACAATTTCTTCGGCTTCCGGGAGATCCTTTTCTAGCTCGGCAGGTGGATATTCTGCCGGCTCACGTACAAGCATCGGAATGAAGTCCTCCCGTAGCCACCGGAATAATGGAGGTTCACTCAAGTCATCGATCTCAGACCAACTCTGAATCCACTCGCCCCTAACATTCTTGTCCTCCGTATTCCCCAAGACCAATGAGAAACAGGCCAATCTCCACCGGTGCACCCGGTAGGCACCTCCCTCACCTTGAGACTTATATCGGTTCACAAGTTGCTGTAGAGTTTGTTGTTCTGCCGTGGTCCATGTCAGGTTGACGATATGTTCTTTCACCTTAGGCATCTCTACCAACGGTTCTCCATCGGCTAGTTTAGACTCTGACCACCTCCGGATAGTCCATGGTTTGGCTATCCTTATAATCTGCTCGGATGCAGCCTTTTGAGCCTCGTCGTCGTCAGACCTGATGCCTTGTGTCAAACTCCGAACGGCAACATGGAGTGCTTCCGCACCATGCAGCTCCATTGATGTTTTCTCTTCCGGTCGAATCGGCGCGCCAGAGAACAGCCATATCGTCTGATTGACCCAGTCATTGAGCGTGTGGTACGCTGGTGTCGCTGTCACCTGCAGTTTAAATCCGATCTTGGCCTCTACAGCAACACTCCATCCCTGGGAATCACGTCCTTTGTACCGGTGTGATTCGTCAAAGATCGCGAAGCTCCAAGCACACTTGGTGAGTTGCCTCTGACCATTCGGTTTCGCTCGTGCCGTTAAGGTATCGTATGATATGAGATGGATGTTCCACCTTCGTTCCGGCTCGTCTGCAGAGGCGTTCAGATCTTCATTTGTAAGGTTGTAATGGTTTGGGTCCAACAGATCGATTATAGTGAAATCCGTGTTGTAGGACATGTCTTTTATGACACTTTTAAACGTCTCGCAAATTCCAGGAAGGGTGACTATTAAGATTGGTTCGTGGGCCGATACCAGGCATGGATCACCATAGGGCGGTGTCGTTTTAATCTCCAACAGCCGGCGCGGTACCGGATTCTTCTTTGTTAATGGGTACCAACCCCGTTCCTCTGGTGGGACTGCTGGATAATCATTCTGCGCTTGATTAATCCATTCATCCAGAGTTTGACCCCAAAGAATCGACAAAGGCTGACCAAAAACAACTTTCTCAGTCTGCAATTTGCAAAACATGGCTGCAGCAAGAGACGTATGGGTCTTTCCGAGGCCCATCTCATCTGCCAGGAGCGCGCCAGGCATGTCAGCATCCCAAACCCATCTTCTGACGATGAACCAGATGGCCCAGATTTGATGCGCCAGAAATTTTACCGGCAGGCCGGGGATGGTATATTTATGGCCAGGAACTCTATCGGTCTTTGACTGGCGCACCGGGAATGCACCCAGAAGCTTCAGAGCTTCCTCTAAACACTCATGCTCGAACGCATTGTTGATTGTGTTCAGTACGGTACTCCATCCTGATATGTCGTCATTTGATACTTCATCAAAAGAGGAGATCTGCTCCTGGGCCTCTCTGGTCTCGGGTTCGTCTTCTCTCATTATTTCTTGGATGACCTCTGTAGTCAGTTGTTCCGATGGGCTCAGACTCCGGCGCCGGCGCACCTGACAAAATGCACACATTCGGTTAGGATCACATTGGCAAGTGGATGCATAATTTATATTAAAATTGAAATGGATTTCGGTTTTATTCACTCTAATCCACTAACAGATTGTAATCCACTTACAGATTGCTCTTTATCTGCCTCAGCATCGTTCTCGATATTCTTATCTTCTGCACTGGAATTGTTCTAGTTGAAAATTATTAGCGGCTCTTTGGACTTTGTTGGGATTAACGGGTAATTACCAAACCAATCACATGCTCTGAACCTTCCCCTGCCATGTGCAACTCGATCAGGAAAACCTTCACATCATTTTTGAGCTGAAAGGCATTTGAAAGTGATGCATTATACGAAATTTGATTAAACAGCGCGGCCCGGATAACCTGTCCATTCTTGTACTTTCCCATATATTCATCATCCAAAACGTCATCACTCAACGTGCACTTGAACTGTGCTGTCAAAGTGAAAGGTTGTTCAGACACTTTCGGACCGCCGCTGTTCGATATAAATGTCAGGAGCTCCTCCCAAAGCTTGACATCGGTATATGACGCTGAGAATTCCCTCTGGACGGTTGTGCTGTCATCCGGAGATATGCAACTAACCATTACCGTAAAGCTTGAGTTCTCCAGTATAGGGAGATTCACCTTGGCCTTTTTCACTGGGCGCTCCGTTCTATCATTCGTCGCCGATCTCTTTTTGTTTTTATTCCTGACCCTTTTTTCCCTGATCTCATTTGTGACCTTTTTCAAAAACATATCGACCCACTGATGTCTTGTCCACTCAGAATTATCGAAATGGGCCAATGGCATCCATTGATCATAAATCTCAATAAAGTCGGCCACAGCTGCCTCCCAGTGCAGTATTCCATGGCGTTGCAGTTTTAGTCTGTTCGAGCCGGGAATAATTTCTTTGTGCTTTTTTTCGACAAAACCGGCGACGAATGATTTTTTCCATTTGTTGAATGCGGTGGATGTCTGACCCATTCGAGTGGCAAGGTTTTTGTCCGTGAAATCTGCGGTTCTAAAACTGGGTGGCCTGGTGCCATCATGGACGGGAAATTCCTCAGTCGTCCCAAAAACATCCCCAGTATTTTCAAACTCATCGAACGAAATTTCGGGAAGGGGTGGCAGCACAGCGAGCTTTTCCATATCAGTTTTCTGAACCGGAGGAGGCGTTACAAACCGCTTCGGTGGTAGGGGAATCGGCTTTCTAGGGGTGTTCCGTGGAGGTTGTGGTTCAGGTGAAAGCCTTTCCAATGGCGGCGGAGTGCGATTTGGGCATGGTTGAGGAGGAGTAGGCGCGCCGGAGTTTCGCTGACGATCCCATCGTGGCGGAGGAGTTATTGGCTGATTGATGAGTTGCGGCCCAAGAGTCTTCTCTGGTTGAGGATAAGTTGAGCTTGTATAAGGGTCCTTGGTGTGATGCTTGTATCCAGGCTGCCGATGAGGAGGATTTGGCGAGCCTTGAGGTTGCTGGGAGTTCAGCTGGGGATGAGGATACTGCTGAGTGCCCCGGGTTTGCTGGGAGTTAGGCTGGGGATGAACGTACTGCGGCGCGCCTTCGGTGTTTGGCTGGGGATGAATGAAAAGCGGCGGGCCTTGGGAGTTCTGCTGTTGAGGGTAAGGCGGCGTGCCTTGTGTGTTTGGCTGGGGAGGAAGGAACAGTGGCGTGCCTTGAGAGTTCTGCTGTTGGGGGTATGGCGGTGCGCCTTGAGAGTTTTGCTGTTGGGCGTACTGCGGCGCGCCTTGCGAGTTCTGCTGTTGGGTGTACGGCGGGGCACCTTGGGAGTTCGGCTGAGAAAGAAAGTACTGCGGCGCGCCTTGGGTGTTTGGCTGGGGAGGTTGGAAGGGCGGCGCGCCTTGGGCGTTCTGCTGTTGGGAATACTGAGGCGCGCCTTGAAATTGCTGTTGGTGCTCTTGAGGATGATATTGCGGGTTAGGCCATGAGTTCGATGAGTTGTTACTGCCGTCCGGAGCCTGACCCATGGTCGGATTGATGCTGTAATTGGGGGTGATCGCATACTGCGATCCTTGATTCTGGTCCGTAGGGTAACTGTACGTTTGCTGTTGTTGCGGATAATTGTTGAATTTTTGAACATCCTGCTGTCGATCTCCGGATCCTCCTCTATGTTGTGGTGGTGATCCTGAAGATGACATTGTACAAAAAGATTTCGGAACACAGATATAAAAATTGGAATGATATTCTCAAGGCTCTCTGAATACTTTATGCAATTAGCAAATGACAGGAAGCAGCGGAAAGAAGGGCTTATTATATCTCTCACATCTTCGAGTCTCATGCCATTCCTTGTTCCATAGGGTTCTGAAAAAAACAAAGGTACACACTTCTTTGTTTCATTGACACACACCAAGGGGGTATCCTTCGCATTGTTGGTATAAGAGAACAAGCAGAAAGTGGAAAAGCCAGCGACAGCATGGCGACAGTGGTGGTGATGAGATCTCACTCATATTTTGTATGAGTATGACCACTCGGCTTCCTGTTGGAGGTCCGTGTATGCAATAATTACCATGATTTCTACCATGGCATACCTTATACAAACATTACACACAAGAATAGTATCACCGGTACACCACGAATGGGCGAAAATACGGGATCAGGTGAAAGGTAGACATCCTAAGAACCAATCAACTTGATGATGGTGAGCAGCAAGGTATGATTCTTACCTCCATATTGTATGATATTCGAGGCCCAAGCGTTATTCGGGTGGTTGTTGGAGGTGCTCCGGTGACGTAGCATACATAGTTTATACGATAAGTTTGTTATATATGGGCCAGAACGAGAGATATGCATATGTACAAAAAGCCTAGTAAGGTGGAGGGCATAATTATACAGCATGCTTGGTGGGAAAGCAGCTCGGTTGTAGTGATTCTAGAAAGAAAAACAGTGATGAGAAAAATGAAAAGAAGTTGAGGTTGATACCCCGCACTCAAGGTGGTGCACTTCTAGCCGGTGCACTTCCGTGGTGGTGGTGCGGCTGAAATTTAATGCGCTAACGCAAATTGGACCAGTCTTACAAAGAAATTCCTGGGAGAGAAACTCTTGTGCCCATCGTGTGAACCCCCCTGAAAAATCACCACCACCATCTATTCTACTAGCATGGCTCGATCGAGGCGAAATCGCATTACTTGTTTTATCTGCAACAAGAAATTACCCCACCAGAACAGATTAGAAGCTCACTACAAGCAGTTTCACCCCATTACCCTGGCTGAAGGCCTTTTGCCGGACAGAACTATACCTCCAGTTGGCTGGAACCGTCCAGCACCAGCTAGGTTCAATGTCAGTAGGTGCACCTGAATCATCCCAGGATATATGATCTTATACTAAGGTGAGCCGGTAGATTCTATACCAGGAGTGCCACCACCCGAAGATTCCTCCGACAGTGAATCTATAGACCCTCAGAAGCCAGATCTAACTTGTACGCCTGACCCAATGAAAACTAAATATCACAGCGATGTCGTGGGAGCGGAGGCGGCTGGTGGTCAGGCGTACGGTGTTGCTACTGGGATATACAACAAACATCGTATATACCTGGATCAATGGAACCCATGGCATCCATTCGATTGTGCATATGACTTTCAGCAAGCTCAATCCTTGTGTCAGAACTCCAAAACGTGGATCGACCAGCACCTGAAACATGGACTTGACGACTTCCGTATCGAGTCTTTTCAATCAGCTGCTGAGTTGTGGGCACTCTTGGAATCCATAGACTTCGGTTTAGGTGCAGAGAGTTGGCTAGAAGACTGTTCACAAACATTCGGCACATTGTATTATCGAGATATATTCAGTGCATCAAATTTCTTTTGGCTCATATCCCATTCGCCACGCACTTGGATTTTGAACCGGTGCGACTAGCAGATTCTGAGGGGCGTCGCATTTACAGTGAGATGAACGCTGGCGATTGGGGTGGGATACTCAGGAGCACCTACCTCAGGGCGCCACGATTGTACCAGTTATTTTTGCGTCTGATAAAACGCATTGACAAATTTTTCTGGTGATAAACAGGCCTGGCCCTTATACATGACTATCGGTAATATACGAAAAGATGTCCGCCGGAGCCCCAAGAAGCGTGCCTGGATCCTCGTCGGACTCATACCATGTCCTCCAAAAGGTTCCAAAAACACCGATGATGCCTGGCACAACGCAATCCACACGATTCTGTGGCCTCCGAGAACTCGATATCAGTGGACCGGGCTTGGAATGGGATTGTGCCGACGGTTTTCAAAGAAGGTACTTTCCATTGCTGGCTGCATGGGTTGGTGACTATCTAGAACATGTGATGATTGCTCGAGTTTCATACGGTTCGTGTCCTATTTGTGAAATACCTAAAGGTGCGCCGATGGGTCATTCAGGTCAACAAACAATATTTAATCCGAGGGATCAAGAAACCTACAGTGAACTTCTCGATCATGAACAGATCGATGAACTAATAGCATCTGGAGTACGTTCATTCCCTAACAAGTTCTGGCAATACCCTCTCTGCAATGTGTACCGTCTATGGCAACCTGATGAATTACATCAATTGCTCCTGGGATTAGTAAAGGATCTATTTGACTGGCTTCTCAAATACCTTAAAGCACGAAATCTCAAAAACCGATTCGATAAGCGTTTCACATCGGTACCACGGTATCCGGGACTCCAACTATTTCAAAGGACCTTTGATTCATTAAAGAGTGGGACATGGCAGGGGAAAGAGATCAGGGGAATGGTTAGAACATTGGCAGTTAACTGCGCGCCAATATTAGCTGGTACCATGGATGACGAAACGAATGCTGACGAGATTTCATCCGATGAAGAAGTAATGGGAACCGTGCGGCCATTATGCGAATTCTGCCTACTCGTAAGCCAACGAAGCCACTCTGATCTATCCCTCACTGCACTTGATGATGCGCTCAAACGATTCTACAGGTTGAAAAGTGTTTTCCGAAAACAGAAAATGTCGAAGACTGCAGAAGCCAAAGTCATGAATGAGCTGAAACGAGAATCTGTGAGAATATGTGAGCAAAAGATTGTGAAGATCCGAGTTGCAGTAGAGGCAGAAGTGTATGGGGCCCACAAAATTAATGCTGCCAAACGCAAACAATTTCAAGCGCGTCTGGATCACACTGAGATTGATGACAGAGATTCGATTACCACCGACAATCTGGAAAGAGAGATATACGGAATCACTGTGGCACAACAGCATCCTTTCAAGAGGACATTTTCTAAGCGAATGGCTGAATTTGAAACTTCGTGGGAGCAACACGGCATTCATGAGCTCCGAAAAGCCCTTGAACATCAGATAGTGCACTTTGGTTACCCCAAGATGCATCTGGTCAGCCATATATCAGAGTCAATTCGGCGAATGGGTTCGGGAGACAATTTCACAACCGATATCTCAGAATTGTTACATATTTCCAATGTGAAAGATGGCTACCGCTCCTGCAATAAAGTGAATTATACTTGACAAATTCTCAAATACAATGACCGCCGCAGTGGCCTAGACTATATGGAGGAAACTCTGCATTACCTTGCACTTCAAGGCTGGTATGACGTTGATTCGGCTAAGGTGAGAAATTATTTGAGAGTAGCTTTCGTATTAATATACTTATTGGCCAGTCCAGCTTACTTAAAACTAGGCTTTCAATCTCTTATCAGCGGTAGACAAACGACGAAATACAAGGCGAGCCCACCGACTACACCTCAAAAAGGACAGCCTGAGCCAATATTCCGCCCAGTACTGCCAAATATGTATAACTTGAGAGAAACACACGTCCGTGGGGAGTGTAGGAGTGTCAAACTAAAATCTCTAACAGATGTAGCCAGCGATTTCGAAATTCCCAATCTTGGAAAGCTATTTCGGGCTCAAATTGAAGAAGATTGGGGAACAGAAATTACGGGTCTTGTGTTGGGTTACAATCTTAAACACTAATGGATGAAGTTCGAATCAAACTACACAATGGTCTATCCTATTATCGCCAACTGTTCCACTCTCCTGCAACCATCGAGCGAATAGGGCTTGACTGTAAGGTGGAATATACTAATGCTAATAAGGGAATGATGCCTAAAGCACATACTGTGTGGGTTCAACATGCAGAGAGTGAGCATAATCACCTTGGCAATAATTTTCAAGGCCGAGTTCCATCGTTTCCGATCTTATATTTTACCTGGATGCCACCAAACAAGATTCTACAGTTTCGAGAACACCTACCTGAAGGAAAAATACTACCAACATTCTCCAAACGATGTAAAAGGAGACGAGAATGGGTATTACGTCCTCGACCCCAAGCGTATGCGGTGGTGATTCCAACAAAATTTCAAGACCGAAGGGGCTGGGCTGACAAGATTGATGGCTTCATTCGAGTGGTAAAATTGACTAATAAAATGCACATCGTTCCAGTTGGAGCAATTGTTGGGCCTGCACATTTGGTCAGAGCGGAGAAGAAGTACTAGGCAGTGGTAGTAACCGTGGAGATGATACAAGCGTATGGTTATTGAACAACCAGGTGGACCTGGATTCGTACTGGACTGTATATTGAGAGTTACGAGGTTGCTTTCGGCGTACCTATAATCAGAGTTTAGGCTGGTTGGGTGTTTCGTGAGGTGGGACATGAGTTGCAATGACAATTTGTAGAGCGATATGGCATTTATATAGTTTACCAATCTGAATGCTGGTTGGACAGTGCAAAAGCCCATTGGTCCAAAAAAAAATAAGGTGCACCGCAATCTAAGGGAGTTAAACGACTTTTCAGGCGCGCCGGGAGGTTTGATGAGCGCTAATGAGGTAGGAATCGGCATAGGTTTCTGGCGCGCCGGGAGGTTTTGTGAGAAGCTCAAAAAGGGTTCGAATTTAGGCCCTTTGGCCCTTTTCTCCTGGAAGCTCCCAGAGTAACTTGCCCATGCTCAGGGTGTCTCCGGGAGGGTTGGTGAGAGCTCCGGGAGGGTGCGAAACTATGTCCATTTCTCCTGGAGGCTCCCGGAGTACCTTCCCATGCTCCGGGAGTCGCCCGGAGGGTTGGTGAGAGCTCCAGGAGGGTCCGAAACTACGTCAATTTCTCCCGGATGCTCCCGGAGTACCTTCCCATACTCCGGGAGTCTCCGGGAGGTTTGGTGAGAGCTCCAGGAGGGTCTGAAACTATGCCATTTCTCCCGGAGGCTCCCGGAGTACCTTCCTATACTCCGGGAGCCTCCGGAAGCCTCCGGGAGCCTCCCGGAGATTACAGCAATGCTCCGGGAGCATTTCACATTTTGCTGATGTAGACTTTGTAGTTGGACTGCCAGAAAGCAAAGGTTTCAACGCAGTATGGATAGTGGTCGATTGCCTAACAAAGATGCGACATATAGTACCCAGTACTGCCAAAGTGGATGGAAAGAAGCGGGGAGAAATGTACGTCAAAGAAGTGTTCAGACAGCACGCACTACCTGAAACAATCGTATCTGATTGAGGGCCACAATTCACATTGGAATTCTGGAAACATGTCTGCGCAAGATTGGGAATCAAATGAAGACTGGCAACTGCATTTCATCCTCAGACTGCCAGCCAAACAGAAAGAGTCAATTCAGTAATGAAACAGTATCTCCGAAACTTTATTACTTACCAGCTGGACGATTGGGTCAAGTGGGTACCATTGGCAGAATTTGCAGCTAACAATTATTCCTCGGAAATACCAAATTGCTTCGTGTTGTTTGGCAACTACTGCTTTCATTCATGAATGACCTTTGGCCAACACCCAATCAAAGATCCTAATGATATTAATGAAGTTAACGCCCAGCAGATGGCCCAACGAATAGAGCAACTTTTCAGCGAACTCAGGACAAAAAATGAACTGTGCCCAGGCTGTACAGTCTGAACAGACCAACAAGTCCTGAAGAGTCAATATGCCATCGGAACTCAGCGATAGGGTATGGCTGGATGCACGAAGTATATTGACAACCCGACCAAGCAAGAAACTCAACTGGGAACATATAGAGCCATACAAAGTTACCAAAACGATCAACCCCTAGGCTTATCGAATCGAATTACCGAGCCAACTACATATTCACGATGTTCAACCAATATCTCAATTACAATTGGCTGCTCAGGATCCTCTTCTACTACAAAACCAAGAACCCCTACCACTGGAGATAGTCAATGGAAAAGAGAAGTATGAACTCAAATGGGTGGACAATTCCAGGCTGTTCCATAAGCAACTACAATATTTTGTAATGTGGAAAGGGTACGACGAGCGCAACTGGAAGCCTGCAGCCAACATGGATGAACTTAAGGCTATCGACGACTTTCACACCTAACAACCTGGCAAGCCCAGGTTGTGAACCTCATAGGTATTCGGCGTTGGAAAGAGGTGGCTACTATCACAGTTGTTCTGTGTAATGATCAGTGGCAGAGTGATAATCAGTGAATGATACAGAGAATAATGCAGCACCAGAACGAAATCGGGTTTCGCATGGAGGCCAAAGTACAGTGAGAATAGGATCAGATTTTGAATGCAGGCTAAACCATGACAAGAATGAAATCAGGTTTCAGTCTAGAATGAAATCAGGATTTACAGGAGAAGTAGGAATCATGCAAAAAGAAGTGTACAAAGAAAGTAGGAGTTGGAATGTATTATGGAATGAGTGAATTACTGTATATAAACCAGGTATTCAACAGAGGATAAATTTCTTTTCTTCGCTTGTTCTCTCATCTATAAAACAATCAATTAGCTTTGGCTGTCACTTCTTTCACACTCAGTGATTTTGGATCAAGTCTCTTGTATACAGTCCTTGCCATCGTGGCTACAGGCTACGCTCAGACTTTTTAGCCATCCAGCTTTCAGTTTTCATAACCCTTAAAACCTCGAATCCCTGAACCCTGAATATCAAGCCCTGAACCCTTGACAATAGACATACTGCAGTATGCTTGCAGTGTCTTAATGTAGTTTGCAAAATAAATCAATTCAGCATATCTATGAGGCAATCAAAGTTGATCAGCAAATATTCAAATAGAGTCAGTACAGGAGTAGGAGGAAGAGTTGATAAATTTGTAGAAGGAAAAATGGCTCGGTATGCGGCTTTTCATCTTGCCGGCGGACAAAACATGCCGTCCGTGTAGGTTACGTCCTCGATAGATAGAGCTCCTGCATGCATGCCTTGGAGTGATGCTAATCCTTTCGAAACTTGCAGCTCACCAGCCCAATTCTAAAACGCATTTTTTCCATATTATCTCACCACCACCGGCTACTATTGGAACCATCAACTCGTAAATAGTAGTTTTTGCCCAACTAAAATTCAAATGGCGAAATATGACCAAAGCCAAACAACACCTGCTTGGGATGGACATATGCATAGGAGACAACAAAATTTCGGAAGATGTCCCATCTGCAAGAAATCGGGAGCCTGTAACTGGCGGTGGAAACAGTAGTCACCAAGACTTTTTATAATCCGTGAGCTCGAGGTATCCAGTGCACTTCAATTCCAGTAACGTCTTGCATTATCGTACCAGCTTCAATTCGACCTATGATTCGAACTCCAATCGTCAAATTGTTAATACTCTATTACCACATCCCTACCAGTTAAGTCAAGTCAGCCTAGCCACCAAGATAGCCATTTCGTATTCCAGCCAACCCGTATTCCCAGTCGTCGTCTTCATTGCTGATCATCACGTGATTTCCACATCCATCTGTTCCAGACATCATCCTCGGAATATCTCTACCCCTATGCCCCTATCCCTCCAACATATATGTCCAGGGACGCGCGGAGTTTGTCTGCAAACCCAATAAACAAGCTGTTAAGCGAGTCTTGGTAAAAGCTTGTTCTGAACGAATTTCCAAAGGTAACTTACTTTATTGCTTGGCAAGGGGTACAGCAGACTGCTCACCTCATCGATAGCTTCGTCGTCGAAATGTCGGCTATTAATAAAAAAGAGTCTAGACGCGGCCTTCGGTGAGAGACTACCGAACGGCAGTCAAAAATCCAAAAGAACCATAGCATTACCGAGCTTCAGGATGTTCTCGTTGATACTGGGCTTGTGTCTCCTCAAAAATGCAAAAATACATGATACTTACCCAGGTTAAGTCTGTATCCCAATTCCCTGATACTTCAAAGTAGTCAGCTACAGGAAACGGATAATCCTGGTGAGAATTTCCGTCTGCACCCGTCAAATAGATTAGTCTTTACATCCCCAACCTACCACACCGCACCGACGAAATTGCGGACGGTGGTGTGTTAGGGTGTTGGTGATGTACGCGTACTGTGTTACGACTACCCCTTCCCCCTCCCACACTTTTCTCAGCTGTGGCGTCGAAAAGTACTCCATTAAATTTGTGGACTTCACTATCCCGCCGGCGATGGGAATTGTTTACTTCCGCGGTGGTTAACTCCTGGGGATACAGTGAAAGAATGGATGGAATGGTTAATATATCTCCGGTGGAATATACCGAGGCAGCCTGGTGGGGGCATTCTCTCGTTCCATAATAGATTATTTCGGTAAAAGGGAGGGTTTGGAGGTGGTGGTGTAGCTAGGGCTGATACGGAAGAGCACACGATCGCAAAAATTGGAAATCAGCCGCTGGAAATTTCCTATCATACCAGTAATTGAACGCCGTTGATGATGCGGGCGTCGAATCAACTCCTACTGAACCATCTTTTTCAGCCGTGCATACGACAGCCCACACATGCTCACCACGCATTGGGAGGTTTAAGCGAAGGATAGGGCTTTTGGAAGTGGAATGTTGTAGTTTTTCTTTCAACTCACATGTGGGATGCCTTTTTTGAGCGAAATGCTATAAACCCATAAACCCTCATCACCATAAGCTGCGGCGTAGTTACTCTAAATAGCTTTAACAAGGCAATGCCGTTTGTTTCATGACCATATATGAGCCAAGGCCGGTAAAGTAAAGTAAAGAGGTAAGAATAAGATTTTCGGTACCCATTACGAGAATGCGATTGTATAATTGGCCTATGGGCACTCATCGTTATATCTATCTTGGCGGTTTTGAAGGGATTGGGATTGATCGCTTTGCGCGTGGAAGTTGCCATCGTGTGAGGAAAAAAACGGCTGTCTCACACTGACGATGGACGCCACAGAACTCAGGCGGTTCATGTGGCTGAGCCACGTCTATGTTCCGGAAGCTAATGCATGCGAGTAGGGGACCCCGTCCAATCAGCTGATTGAGGAGAACTCGTGCCAACTAATGCTGGAAACACCGCGAGGCATATAAGACCCCGCTGCATCGCTCCCTTAGAGGTACCTGCCTGAATTGAGAGGCATATAAAAGGTTCATATCCTGTACCAAACCAACATCCCCACGACAGACAGTCAGACATCCAGTTGACATTTCGCATCAACCACTGGAGGAGAGGAGGAAGTCAAAAGCACGGAGAGCGACAACAATTTGAGCACAAACGGATCACTGAGTGGAAGCCCTGCTTTACCGTATAACCGAAACGAAAATACACTCCGCAATGTTTATCAATCCGGATAGAGCGGCCTCGGCGGAGAGGGGGGGCGCTTTGCACAGAGATCAGGAGTACAACAAGCAAGAACAGAGCGATGAACGGATAAACAGATGTTCCAGTACCACACCCGCCAGTACAGCCGACTCCGCAAAATTCATCCCCGCATACACATCAATCACAGATCGTCCGCTCCCCGCCCTGCCATTGTTTAGCGAGAAGCGGCTGGTGTACGACCTGTCACTACGACCACTACCCCCAAACCCTCCACTCGAAATGCGATCTCGTCGACGAATCATCCGGCTATTCATCTACTCACTATTTTTTACCGCTTTAACCGCTAGTTTTTACGTCCTAGTCGCCGACGACTACTCTACGAATGAGGCGAGCATAAATCTCAGCACTGCATCGCGACTGGGGTACAAACAGCTTGGGGATATACCTGCGCGATTCATACCGGAGAATGGCGACTCAGCGCTGAAGCGGTTGGTGTTTATTGGGGATGTGCATGGGATGTTCGCGGAGCGTATGGCTGCTCCGATGATACTGCGGGGAAATTGGAGTGTGCTGACAGTGTCTGTCCGATGGCTAGTAAAGGAACTTCTCGAAAAAATTAGATACGACAGACTTACCGACCACGTTGTGTTCACCGGTGATGTAGTTTCCAAGGGGCCGGATTCGCTCAAGGTCGTCGAGTTGGCTCGCAAGGAAGGCGCAAGCTGCGTTCGTGGGAACAGAGACGACCGGATACTGCTGCACTACAGAAACTACCAGGCGCGCATCGACGAATCGGATCAGGCAAATGACAAGGGAAAAGATGTTTCGGAGTTGAGCAAGAAGATGCGAAAAGAGAAGAAGTTGGCGAGGAAGATGACGGAGAAGCAGGCGGCGTGGTTGGAGAGCTGTCCGTTGATCTTAAGAGCTAATAAGGTTAAGGGAATGGGAAATGTTCTGGTTGTGCATGCCGGATTGGTGCATGGGATTGATCTGAAGGAGCAGGTTGATCTACCTCTCATCGTCAATTGACAGGAGTGATACTGATGACGGACAGGATCCTTTTGCGCTCATGAACATGCGGAGCATCCATGCCAAATTGCGTGTGCCGAGTGCACATACTAATGGCATGCACTGGGCAAAATTGTGGAACACAAATGAGAGGGTGAGGAGGCATCCTACAACAGTGATGTATGCGTTCCTCTTTCCCACCTTCCAGCCAGCGTCATACTAACACAATATGAAGATACGGCCACTATGCAGCTCGGGGGCTAGATATCCGACCTCTCACCAAGGGCCTCGACACCAACTGTGTACGGGGAGGAAACCTCACAGCGCTTGTCGTTTCCACCAAAACCGAAGGGCCAGAGTTGATCTCTGTAGGGTGTAGAAAGGAATACAGTTAGAGAGATACCCCATGGTTAGGTTTTTTGTTTTGTTCTACTGTACATTTGGCGTGGGATAAGGCGTTTCATGAGTTACGGGCTTTGATGTCGGCTGAGGCCGGGTCCAAATAATGCAGTACTTAGATTTAAAGGCTTCGAAGTATTCGGTTTAAATAATTCGCGATATATGAACCGATTTGGAGTGGTAGTTTTGTGTAGAGTACAGTATGAGTACATAGAAATTCACGTAATGAAACATGCATGCTCGCGGCGTAGAAATAGGCACGCAATGTGATAATGATGTAACTGCCAGCTCGGCTCCAAACCTCTTCCAGCCTAGACCTCTGCCTCATCTTACCATCTGCTTCCATCCCCACCACACTCTCTTTTGCCCGCAACTTCAACTCTTCCGCTCGACAAAAGAAAGCAGATCTCGCATCACCATGAGTACCCCCGAATACCGCCCCTCTCAGGGTCCCACTACTGGACAGCACTCAGCCGGTCCCCAGAATTACTACGGCAGCGCCGATGAGGCTGCCTACACCCGTGCTCCGCCTGGTTACGACGACGATGAAACACTCCTCCGAGGTGTCCCACGAAGCAGCGAAGACAACGTACGTGACATCCTTCCACCTGGTAAGACACGACTAACACCGTTCAGATCCCCGACGACTTTAAATTCGGCGGTATGGTCGCAGAGGGGACCATCGACATCCGCCATGCGTTCGTACGAAAGGTCTATGCGATTCTGTAACGTCTCCATCTCCCCTTCATCGCAACAAACTAACATAGCATTTCTATCAAGCACGGTCCAACTCCTCGCAACCGCCGCGGTCTCCGCAGTCTCCTTTTTCAACATCTCCTTCAAAACATGGATCCAAACAAACTTCTGGATGATGATCCTCTCGTTCGTCGGCGCCCTCGGTTTCCTAGGTCTCACATTCTGGAAGCGCAAGTCGTATCCCGCAAACCTCCTCTTCCTCTCAGGGTTCACATTATTCGAGGCATACACCGTCGCGGTAGCCACAAGCTTCTACGAATCTCGGATTGTGTTGGAGGCGGTGATAATCACCGGCGGGTTGTTCGTTGCGTTGACACTGTTTGCTTGCCAGACCAAGTATGATATCACTGGATGGCAGAGCTGGCTATATGGCGGTTTGTGGCTGCTTATAATATTTGGATTCGTTGGAATGTTTTTCCCAAGTAACACTGGAGAACTGATTTATTCCGGTGCTGCGGCGCTGCTGTTTTCGGCGTATATCATGGTTGATACGCAGCTAATTATGAGGAAGTCGCATGTGGAGGAGGAGATTGCGGCTGCGATCTCCCTGTATTTGGATATTATTAACTTGTTCTTGGCGTATGTCCCCTCCCTCCCTTTCCCCCTGGAGAGTGGCTGACGGGTAGGCATAGTATCTTGAGGATTTTGAACTCGACTAGCGATAACTAAATGTTGAGAGGCGGACGGCAACGAGATTGATATCGGATTAAGGATAGGCTGGGATAAGGCTGAAGATGGGTGTTATAGGAGTCTACTTGTCTGCTTATTTCTCCCATTACTTTTCCTTGGCGGATGCGTATTCACTTCTGTGGCTTTTGGGTAACTTGCTTTTTGTGCTGCGTGATTCTCCATCCGTTTTGTTGATGCTGTTGTCCCGAGACTATTGATGTAGCAAGGAAAACAATACTTATGGATCTAAATTTGCTTGCGAGGTTGGGGCTGTGGGAATGTGGTACATGGATTGTTTCCGATACGCGTACTGATCCACTGACGGACGACCTGACGGAAGATTTGGCGGCTTATCACGACCAAAGTATTCCCCACGTGCACCTATCAAATCTGTCATAACTCTTACTTGGTACCAGTGGAGTACCTCTCCGCTACCAGAGTCACCAAAAGATACGTAGGCGGTAGTGTCTGTATTCTATACTTCTTTCCCCCCATATCGAGTACCGTATAAACTGCAGCGAGTTAAAGATATTTTCACCAAATTACTGTGGAGCTATACGAATTATACGGTATCTATTTCAAGGAGGTATACGGGCAGCACCAATAATACGGGTATAGCACCAATAAGTAAGAATATAGGCAGTCAATAGCCAATTGGTTAATGTGTGAAACAAAGCTTGGCGGTTAGAAGAAGGGCGGCAGAAAGGCGGAAATTCTGCTTCGGTAGTCAGGTGTCTTTGTAGTAAACTATGAATAAGTAGTACCTGTTGTAATCATATTGCATTCCACTGTGGATTGCTAAGTATCTTAGAATCGTACTTTTCAATTCGAGAGATGATAAACACTTGCTACTGAAGTTTATGTGAACCACACATTATGAGTCCTATGTCCGCACTTAAATTTACATAAACAGCCTATCAGCTTACACACGCACCATCACTGACTGCAGACACTTCGTCCACCGCTTCTGCCGCTCTGTGTCCGCCGCTGTATTGCCACTGCTAGGTATCCACCAGTTACTGCTGTAAAATGATGGAGTTTTCAATCAAGTCCACAAGTTTAAGTTCTGCTTAGATTATAAGGTGATTTATATATGAAATATGCACAATTGATACCTTTTGCACCTCTCAGTCTCCGATTTACAATGTCTTCAATATTGATTGAGTGGCTTTAGAAAAACCGTCAAAATGCACTGAAAATCAAGGATTTCCACAACTGCTCCACCAATATTGAAGATATGGTAAATTAGAAACTGGGAGGTGGAAGAGGGGCTACTTGCACATGTTTAATATATACATTACTTTCTGATCTGAGAAAAACTGGCGGACTTGGTTGGGTGTGTATGAAACAGCAGATACTTGAGCAGGTTGGTACCATCAGTCAACCAATGAAAATCCTTCGAGCTGACAACCAAGTGTATGTTATAATTAGGTATATTGGGTTTAATTGCGCTACACTGGACTGATTCATATACTGTGAAAATGCAACGAAGAACTGAAAAATTACTACAATACTACCTCTGTGATACGTCACACACCCAAAGGAGCAATATTAAAGTTGGAGGGTGTAAAACGATGTGAGCAATATCGTCATCAATTAAATAAGCCCTTTGAGATTATGGCTGGCGGCATGAAGATTGCTTGCCAGTGGGAGAAGATCCTTAGTTAGTTGGGTGCTGTCAAATACAGCTGTGAGCTTGAAGGAGAGAGAGCCGAACTGCCACCATGCATACACCGCAGTTGCGTTGACAAAATATGCCGCCTACTCTAGTGAATAGAAAGCATCCCGGGCCACTCGGATAGGCGTCCACTCGGATGGATCTTGATTGGCTGAGAAATACGAGAGTAATAATCGGTTTCTGCAGTTCTGATTGGCTGATTTTGAGATTGTGATACCATGCTGTTGATCAGTCAACAACCAGCTCAACGCAAAATTTTCAACTCCATTACTCTCAACTATCACCATGGTCATTAGCAACCAGACACTACACAGAGAAAAGCTGCTGCAGAAGGCTGTAGAACATACAAAACCCACCCAGACTACTCCAGTATTCAAAAAACCACTGCATGCTTTGAATTAGTATCAGCATCTACTATGGGAGACCGGTTAAAGCATGAAAGAGTAAGATTGCTGATATAGAGGCACGCAGTATTTTGTCTGGTAGGTAAACGGCAGAACAACCAATAAAGCTAGACGAATAAGTAATAGAAAAAGAGGAGAAGCGGTTGTTTGAACTGTGTGACCGATTGTCAATACATAATTTCTCTGTTACCATACCATCATTGCGGCAATTTGTTATTGATATTCTTTGCAAGAAATCACAAAATCTCTATGCTACAGTTGGACAAAATTGGGTTGGCCGGCACTTTCAGAAGTGGAAAAGTCTCTATACTGTTACCTACAGCAGATGGCTAGATCATATACGGGCAATCGCCAATCAATCTCTTGAATTCTTTGACGATTTTTTTACAAAACCACATTGGGCACTGGAAGAATTTTCTATATGTGCAGAGTGTTTATACAATCTTGATGAAAAAGGATTTCGAATGGAAGAAGCTGCAACTTGCAAGGTCATTATTCGTCGAGGAGCTCCATACAATGCCGAAACAACTCAAGATGGTCAACGTGAAAATGTTACAGTTCTTGAATGTATTGCTGCTGATGGCTGGGTTTTTGATATGCCACTTGTTATTTACAAAGGAAAATCACACAACTATGGCTGGTCAACAGAACCTGGAGTTGCATATGGTTACTCAAAAATGGATGGATTGATAAGGATTTGTACTGGAGTTGGGTGAAAGAGTATTTTGAACCACGTACACAAGAAAGAGCATGAGGTAGTTGGAGATTACTTTTGGTAGACGGTTTAGAGGCACATAAATCTCTTGATGTTTGTGATTGGTGTTGGAACCACAAAATTATAGTTCTTTTACTACTATCACACTCGACACATTTGCTACAACCTCTTGATGTTGGATGCTATTCACCATACTTCCACTATTATGGTCAACAGGTAGATGAGTTTTCACATCATGGCAGAACTGGTAATGGAAAGCACAACTTTATGGCCATTCTAATTCCTGCACGCAACAAAGTTTGGCGTCATATTGAAAACCATCCGGATGGCAATATTGCTGCATGCTTCTTCAAAAATGCCGGTATTTGGCCAGTTTATCACCAGCAAGCAAAGCGACGCATTCCACAAGATCCTCCTTGTACCTGGTCACCACTGAAAGTTCCTTCTAAGCCTATTGAGGATCTCTCTAGTAGTGCTCTTACTGAACTGCGCAAACTTCAACATGACCCTCCATCTGCTATTGAGTGCAATATCCCTCTCATCATGAAAGCAATTACTGCATCTCTTCAGGAACTACAGCGGTTGCGAACAGAAAAAGCAGTTGCAATTGAAGAGAGCAAAAAAGCGTAAACTGCTTTAAATATGATTAAGGAACACAAAGTGGACAAAAGAAAAGTCAAGACAAAGGCACGGCTTTGTACTGGAGAGTATTTGAATGCCAAGAAAGCTAAAAATCCTCGACCGCAGAATGGCAATACGAAGGAGTACAAGATGGAGGAGCGGAAGGATGTAAAGAGACAAAGAAACTCAGAGGAGAATAAGGAGAATGCAGGTACCAAAGGCTCAGGTTCAAGTAGTAAAAAGCAAAGGAGAGAGATAGCACCTTTCCAGGAGCTTGAGTTGGGTCATTTTAACGCAATGAATTAGATCTGTAGATGTCCATTTCACTATCTCTAAGTGTAAAACTTGTGAAGTCCCTCCATCATTATTTCTAAACCACTCGCTGCCCACCCAATTTTGGACCAATCAGAAGTCATCCGAGTGGACGCCTATCCGAGTTGGCCCGGGATGCTTTCTATCGTTAGCGTACTGTACTCATGCCGCCGAAAAGTCCCAAGAACATGTGATCTCAGGTTTAGGTGTGCAAATAGTGAAGTCGCCGCGATTTCAAACGAACTTTGTCAAGGGAGGCTTATCGGTGATCAGAGTATGTATTCTAATGTTTTTGCCTTGATGTATCCCGCTGTGATTGAAAAAGACTCGATCTTTGCTGCAGTGTACATACACCTAAACCTGAGATCACGTGTTCTTGTGACTTTTCGGTGACATGAATAGGAGCAGAATTTCTGACCTCTCAACATACTTCACACGTATATCTGGGAGTCCGCAGCTGATATTGAAGACTTCCAGATATATGGGCCCTGGGTCAGCTCAGAAGGCCACAACTGCGAATATCAAGTTGACCTCCTACATATATCTTGTTATTAACAGACTTTAAAAAACTTGAGACCGGTCAGCGAGTTGATAGTTCGGTAGCTCTTCACGGAGAAAGCAAATTCTGCTCAAGGAAGTTAGCGGCTCCACCATTACCACTGCTACCGCTATTTTCTCCACTGTCATCCCCTCTAGCCAAGGTTGTTTCTTCCGCCATCATCGTGGTCATCGCTATCCCAGGCCCCTGGGCCATGTTGTTATACTATGTCAAGACGAATAGCCACGTAACCATGCCCCAAGTTCTGCTTTGTATTGTGCTGGAGACTAACTACAACGTGACGAAATATTCCTGACGCAGGTGAGATCTTATGATCCGTGGTGGTGTAATTGTAGCTCTGGGTATAACACAAACTCTCCACTTTCACTAGCAAGAGGACGTACTGAGGGGAGGAAGGGTCAGGCGAACCAAACTTTTGTTGACGCGTTATTTTCTGTAGTATGAAGTCCCGGCGTCCCGGCAAGGCTACCGACATATTCCGAAACCACGAGTCCTTATCCTTTAAGAGGCAAGATGTTCTGAGTTTCGTATCATCTCGTCTCGCCTATTAGTTTTGGGTTTGTGTTGTTGATAGTGGTGTGTTTTAGGAATGCATGAGCCTAAGTGGATGAGAAAGATTTGGAAACATAGAGATTCAATACCCGTCGACTGAAATGCTGAAGTTCCCCATTGATCCAAGTGCTAGTTCTAACAATCTCTTATCGAATGGATCATGAGCCTGAGCGTGCCCTCGCGAGCTCGTGACTCTCCCAATGGTGGCGAGGAAAGGTGAACATTGCCTGCGATTGTCCCCCTAAGCCCTAAGGTCGGCGAAAAATCAAACCCTATCAACCCCTCCCCTCCTATATAAACCCCTCTTGTTCCCCTATTCCTTCCCACTTCATTCCACTCGACAAACTTTCAACTGTTCCGGACTTCGCTAACAACAACGCAATCCGCTTTCGCTTTCACCTTCGCTTTCGACTATTCTGAATCCTCTTGAACCTCAGAGAAAGGGACTTTGGATAAGCTGAAGCAGGTTGGGAAAGAAGTGTTTGAGGATGCTCTCAATGGGGTTCTCATTGTAAAACTCGCAGCTTATCCATATATGAGCGAGGGGTTGTGAAGAGGTTCAGGAGGATACAGGTCGATCTCGCCTTTGTCCTCGTCCTCGCCATCGCCTTCGATTCCGCTTCGCCTTCGACTTCGCATTCAACTATTCTGGATCCTCTTGAACCTCAGAGAAAGGGGCTTTGGATAAGCTGAAGCAGGTTGGGAAAGAAGTGTTTGAGGATGCTCTCAATGGGGTTCTCATTGTAAATCTCGCAGCTTATCCATATATAAGCGTGGGGTTGTGAAGAAGGTTCAGGAGGATACAGATCGTCCTCGACCTTGTCCTCGCCTGCGCCTTTCCACCTTCCCGCCTTTTCGACTAGTCTGGATGCAAGAACTGAGTCTTAGAACTCTTCTCGGGAATTGACCACTGGGCTATTCCCACACTTAAGTTTGAGTACTTAACTACATTTAATTTTTTGTCTTTCAAGAACTACCTTGTAGTTCCGACTGTGTCACTGGTATTGCACTGCCTCCAGTTGATGCGACCTTTTTTCATTGTCTCTTTGGCAGCCTTTGTTGGGGCGAGAGGGCGAAGAACGAAGGAAAGTCTGAGCATTTACTAAGTATTAGGTACCTCATACGGTTCTGAGTGGGATAAACAGAAACATACAAGGCATAAAACCAACGTAGTATGAATGCGTTCGAACACCGAGTCTCCAAGTTGTATGACGGCTCCTTTAGTGTCTTCGTCTTCAAGCTAGCTAATAAACTTCGTAGGACTTGCTAATATTTTATTTGCCCGGATCACTTCCACCCAGTTCCCACTAATTCGCATTCAGCCTTCACATTCCTGGGCAGTCGGTTTGCGGCTTGAGGCTTAATGCACTCCGTATGCACACGTTTGCGTTAAATACGGTCACTCTAGGCGAGGTTTTATGCCAATACTATCCTTAGCCTGGGTTGGCAACAAGAAAGTGCTGTGTTCATCTTCTCGGGGAGTTCTATGTTTCTCTCCACTTCTCGCATGGGAAACCCCTGAGCGTCAGATCTTTCTCATCATAACTGAAGAGTGACTCAACATTGGCCACCTCGATTCGTTTCTTGACCCCTTCCTCTGCGTTGAAGTTGC
The DNA here is from genome assembly GCA_015178995.1 of Trichophaea hybrida. Taxonomy (NCBI): domain Eukaryota; kingdom Fungi; phylum Ascomycota; class Pezizomycetes; order Pezizales; family Pyronemataceae; genus Trichophaea; species Trichophaea hybrida. Next base: position 27,988 of record WHVE01000309.1, on the reverse strand, counting down.
GTTCGGAAGACAAACGGTGTCAGACAAATGTAACACAAGAAACAGGCTTGTTAGCTGTAGCTCAGCTCACCACACATGCAGGGTTTGTGCCCTATTTACAGCCTATCAAACCCCAGCTCTAATACTCTCAGGGTGAAGGTAGTATTGAGAGTGTTACACTCATACCTCCAACCGCTGTGGGCTGAATTCAGTAATAGCAAATGCAAGTGGAGTAGTCGACGGATCATAGATAGCTAGGTTGAGAAGATCAGACTAGATTAGGTTTATCGAAGACGATGCCCTTGAAATCTACCTACACCAAAACTCTTATTAAGCCGTCGAATGATACCTCTGAAGAAAGGAATCGTAATCGATAATGCCAGTGTTAGAGCAGAAACCAACAATCCTCTGGACGTAGATTCCTCTGATCGGTGATCCGAAGTGAACGAACGATTGAAATGGGCTCGATCATAACTGCGGCCATCTCCCAACAACCTACTGGGCCTCAGGAAAACGATGACAATCTTGCTTGCTGCATTGGAGGTTCTGTGAGATCACTGAGGCGTGGAGATGGAAAGCTAGAAGTCAAACTTGCCTCTCATTTTCAGCTTCAGATAATTGTGCTCAACACTCGTCAGCTGCGTTTCTCCCTTCTCCCTTCTTACCTATCTCCCCAGCTTTCACTGCCGCTTTCTCCGTGGTGTTCTTTGCGAATTCGTGATACCTAATGTTCTTGTTAGTGGATCCTCAAAGCTAGCGCTGTGGGAACGTCCTTTCAGATCATCTCAATTGCAATAATCTTATAGCAGGCATAGGCCCTTATAGATGACAAATATTTTCAATACCAAAGCCTGAAGGTGTTCTGAAACGTGGTACGCTGGCTTCACAATGATTGTCGCCGTGATGAGCGAGAACTTAAAGCCCTTGTGGAGTAGCCATAGGGTTCGCCGTTGTCCTTTTTTGTGTTGCGGGGTCTCTACTCGGTCCAATATCGAGGCTTTGAAATGTTCCTCGAGTGACCAATGCCAGCGGTTTCGCTTTAACCATCATATTTCCGATCAATGTGAGGGAGGTTGAATGGGATTCCTTCAATGACTTTTCCTCACAGATGACTTGGTGAAAAACGGAGGTAGTTTGTGGCGGGAGAGGAGGGTTTCCTTTGACCAGGGCAGGCTTGAAGAGGCAAACATCTGAGGTTCGTGAAATTCTATCGACGCAAAAGTGTTCGCCCCTGTTCCCCTAAGGAACTCAGTTACTCATTCTTGAGATTTGCACATATGGTTACCATTTCTAGGCCTACGCTTATCGGTTTTGAACCGAGGGAGCTCCGCACAATTATGTATTGCTTACAGATCGGCATCCAGTGTTATACCACTACGCCGTCGAGATCTGCTAAGCTATGATACTCCCCAGCCTCGACATCTAGATCTACCAAGAGCCAGGTCCCAGCTCTGCCTCTTTCATCTTTGTATGTCCCGCTCTCTCATACAATCTCTACCTACTATGTCTAAACTCCAATTTGAGACTCTAACAAAGTTACTGTTAATGCTAGGCCCAGCCTATTGATCTGTAGCCAACAGGCTGCAAGAAATAGCCCCTCTACCCTCTTATAGGCCTCGTATAAACCGGTCTGTATCTAGACGATCCGTCAATTTAAGCGGCACGAAATTAAGCTCGACTAACAAGCTTACTTGCCAACTAAATACTGGGGTGAATCTCGTAACTGTGGGCTAAATCCCTCACTGGGCCAGCAGATGTTAACTTCATAAACCATTCAATGATATTTTGCTGGCAAGTGGCTTCTTAACCGTATTAACGATGTTAATCTCTAAGGCGAATATATAGTACGCAAAACTTAGGGTTGAGTTTTCCGGAGTGATGTGTAGCGATCGAGTGCATACTATCGATAACACGATTATGGTTATACTAGCGACTGCTTATTCAGAAGCTCGATATGGCATCTAGAACTGAAATCAAATAGGATTTCCTTGTCCATTACTAGGTACGGAGGCGGCTACGCCGCCTTGGTTTTCTAGGCATGGAGGTGGCTTCGCCGCCTGAATGCTATGTGTCTACTGCTGTTTGCCTCTCTCCCACAGAGTGCCAGAGTCCACTGCTTGGTGTTAAGTGCCACTGTGATGATACCAGTACAGTATAATTCTCCTGTGTTCAATGAAGTCCATGAGTTTTACTTCGATCACAAAGCAATGTGTATATGAAACATACACAATTAGTCTCTCTTTCACCTCACAATATACAATTTACAATATCTTCAGTAGTCCCAGAGTGGTTGTGGAAAAGCATTGAATTCAACCGGAGTACCCAATAAAAAGCGGTTACAACCCAGAACTGACCTGAAACCCGTTTTAGCAGTAAGAATTATTTTTTTGCAGAAGCGGGTTTTAGGTGCAGCAGAGCCTTATTTTTAATCGGCCCCCAAAATCCCATATTTTTTGCTCCAATTAAAGAATTGAGTTCTGATCAGATTGCAATATGTTATATATTTAGATTATGCAGTTTTGGATGCTCTTTCACCTCTCAGTCTCAAATTTGCAATCCGATCAATATTCATTGAGTCACTGTGAAATTACACCAAAAATCATGCCAAAATCACTGGTTTCCCACAGCAACTCAACAAATATTGATCGGATTGCCAATCGGAGAATGGGAGGTGAAAGAGCATCCAAAACTGCATAATTTACATATATATTATATCATGATACGATCTGAACCCAATTACTTAATTGGAGCGATAGATTTGGAGGTGGCACCGGCCAAAAACCACTGGTTTTAGGTGCAGTCTGGGTTTTTGATGTGGTAAAACCCATTGCAATGGTCCGGTTCTGTCAGTTGTGGTGAAAAAGTATCGATATTTCATGGATTTTGAATGCTTTTCTAAAGGGGCCCATTTAAAATTGAAGATATTGTAAAATGGAAACAGGGGGGTGAAAGGGTGACAACTTATATGTATTTCACATATATATTATTTTGTGATTGGAATGAAACTCATAGATTTAATTGAGTCTGAATATTTGGGTTTTGCTGGTATGAATGTTTTTTTGCAGGGATATACTGCGAACCAACCAATGAGGATGCTTCGTGCGGACAATGCATATGCATGCAACGTCCTTAAACTAATCATAATGCGAGTATAACATTCCAGCATGCATGTGCATGTTTCAGGTATTCGATTGGTTCGCCGAACTCATTGACGAGGCTATGAAGGTGGCTGGCTATGAGGCGGCTGTGATACAACTGAAATGCTACAAAAGCAGCCAGTTTCCATGTTTTCACACATCGTCAAACATTCCCCACAGCTTCGATGAGTTTCGGATTCTCTGTAAGCGACTTTCTAGCAGTGGGACGACACGTTTCCAAAGTGATTGGCGCTCTCAACTCCAGCACTAGCAGCTCCGAGAACTACCGAGAACTTATCGCAGAACTCTACAGCTTCCAGCGAGCCCTACTCGAGGCTGAGTAGGTATGCCGCTCCTCCACACAGTTCCATGCGGCGACTATCAACGCGATCGGGCACTCTGTGGTCCTCTGTAGGAGGCCCGTCGAGGTGTTTCTTGCGAAAATTGAGAAGTATCGGAGAGATCTCAATTCCAATAGTTGGATGGAGGTTGGATGGGCTTTATTTAAGGAGGAGGATGTTAGGGAGTTGAGATGTGTACTCAAAATGCATATTAATTGCGTTAACTTACTAGTCGTAACGGCTGGGGGGTAAGTATCTTAATCCTATTCATGTTGATCTAGTATTATGTTGTCAGAAAATCTTCTTTACGGATCGAATCTAGACAAGAGAACTAGATTGCAATCGTCGGCGGGCTTGCAGCGCAGAAGACAGAACTGGAGAACTTGAGGTTAGTTGAGATCCTCTACTATAACATCCCACTGAAAATGAGGAACCGAGCTGGCTAACCTCTGCTCCTGGCGCTCAAAGAGCCGAAGTACTGAAAAGCATCAGAATGCTTCAGCAATTTCAGACGAGCGTTGCACTCAAAGACATTGGATATTCATGGGAATGGAACGAGGAGGCGCCGATTCGTTTCGAGGATGCTCTGGGGAGATTGCTTCTCCTGCCGTTGCAACTCGTTGAAAATTGGGATGTAGGTGATTTCCTCCCGAAACCATTGTTTGTGACTGATCAGATGATTAGGTCTTTGAATTTCATTATCCGGAGGATCTTGAACACCCCTTCTTGGCATGGATGTTCTCGTCATGCAACACTTCAGAAAGTAATTCCAAATTTCCCAAACCTCGTGCTGACATGGATCTTATTATCTTTATAGATGGAAATTATTATCACTAGTTCGCAGATGCATAAAATGCTAAGTGCCTTCTTTCTGAATCTTTCATTGACGAAACAAGTCTACCAAGATTCCTAGGCCTACATAACCTCGTGCCTGCAAGCTCGCACATGGCTAGACGAACTGGGAACGAGAGAACTAATGGGCGACACTATGCACACGTAGAGTAAGCTGATACTGCCAACTCTGAAGAATGAACCGGCGTGCATGACAGGTTATGAGAAAGAAATGTGAAATCACTATGAAAGAATAGCTGGCACATTGATATATATTTAGGTTCTCATATAGCTCTAGCATTTTTTACACCCAATCCGAACTGCCAGTACTGATCCGACTGCTGTATCAGCTGTTCCGAGTTTGATGATATCAGCCCAGAGTTGTTTAAGTCATAAGACTTCTGTCCGAACCCGAGCAAGCTATGTATTCCGCATCAAGAGTCGATAGCTATAGGACCATCACTGTCTGTGATTTCAATTGCCGTAGTATAGGACCGGAGGTCATGAGATACTATCAACAGTGTTCTAGCTGAAACCGATGTGTTGGATATGTTCCGACCCTGTTGTCAAGCAATTTCTTTGTCAAACTTGGTCAAGAGGATGGTCTACTTGCCAAGGGACACACTTTCCTACAGAGCCAACTTTTTTGGCAACCAGGCCCAGTCTGTGGCTAAGTGGAGAATTTGATGGCAGGGCCGATTATGCTAATCACACTTCGGAGGCTAGTGACTAGGGCCGAATCGCATCTTCTCATGCCAATTGGGCTTGGGGGCTTGGCTCACCAAAATCCTTGTCAGGGCTGGAGCCTGGTAGACGGCACTGCAACGGATGATTTTAGTTCTAGCAAATTATGGCTGTAGCTGTTGTGGATGATAGGTGTGATTGCGAAAACAGCTACTTACCGACAACTGGTCAGCGTGGTCGTCAGTTATCATGATGCTGGACCCTACCATTTAAAAATGGGTCAACCCAGTCGCAAGCAAGCTCTTGATTAAGAGACGGCTCATTTGTTGAGTAAACCGGCTTCTTCATAAAGTAAATTACTTCACAACGAGGCCGAAACAGATGTGAGATATGTAATGTGATGAATTACGGCTTATGAGAGGGACAATGCTTTATTCACTACCGCAAATCCCCACAACAGCCCGGCATCCACCTCCGAACCCCACTTAGATCCCATCACCCTAGATAAAACCTTCAACGTCAGGAAAGTTGTCGACTTCCTGGGCGGCATTAGGCGCATCAGATGAAAAATATTGAACCGCAGCCGCGGCTCGCTCCTGTGCCACACTGTCATATATGTTAACTACCTTCTGGGGTTAAGTTTCACTCCCGCCGGAATTTAGCGGAGAAGTCAACACATACTTCCTCCCAAGGAACCTTTCCAATCTATTTCCCTCCCCACAAACACCATGAATCCCTACACCCCAGACAGAGCGAGCTGTATCTCATCCCTCGCATTCTGGCATGCATCTTGTACACCTCTAATGAATGATGATAGCCACCTGTCTAACGATTGGTGACTCGTAAAAAGATTATCAGCCAAAAATCCGATCTGTTGTTGGCCGAAGAACATATGCTCTCAACTGTGATCCTCACTTTGTTGCTGATCACAACTGTTAAGTGTTAGTACCGAGGAATATACTAGAGTGGGACATGCTGCGAACCTTGCCATCTGAATAATTCTTCATCTTCCAGCAGCGAAAGGCGTTGAGTAGCTTGATAATTCGCCGCCCTCCAAAAGCTTTGCTGTTCTACGGCTAGGGTCGCCTTCCTTCGCAATAATTAACAAAGAGTTATCGGGAAGAATCTGATGTTGCGAGGGAGGTGGAGGTGGAGGTGGAGGTGTTAGTCCGTATTTATTCCAATAGTAAGGCCTGCTTTCGAATACCAGAGGTGGATGGACGAACCTATGCCGCGATTACTGTACCGAGCGTAATGGTCCCTGGTGTGACAGCTTTTTGTTACGGACGACTGGTGTAAAAGCAGCAATTATGTAGTGTGTGACGGTCACTTAGTGAAGAACAGCTGAAAAATTAATACTTTATGACGTGTGACGTCCGAACCATTGTGCTCCCTCCCCTTGTGTTTGCACGGGCAAACCTAACCCTAGTTACCATACGACTGGTGTATATAACGCCAGTAAGCAGTTCGAGACTAAACTTTTTTATATTATAGGCAGGGCGTAACAATTATGCATGGCTCTTTCAAGTGCCTACGCTCTCCTGACGCCTGTTTACAATATCTGTCCGTCTCCTGTGGTGCAAAACTTAATGCACGGTTAACGGCCTTCGTCACCCTAGGCCAAGCCAAACCTAAACTCCATCGTCATCGACACACACCATGTTCTCAACACCCTTCGTCCGCCGTCTCTTTTTCCAGGTCCCTCTGCGCCACCGCTTCGACTTCACAAACTACTCCAAACCTTATCGCAACCCCCGCTACGAGAAGGTTGAGGCGCTGTGCCGGTTTGGGAGGGAGGTCCAGGATGTGAGTTTCGAATATGGGATTGTTACTTGTGCTAAGTAAGGATTGGTAGAGTCTGAAGGGGTTGGGTAGAGCAGCTGGTGGAATGGTGCTGTTGGAGAAGGAGATGAAGCTGGGGGTAAGTATGGAAGGTTGAGGGAGAGTGCAGCGCTGATTGTAAGATAGTTAGTGGGGATATGTGTGTGGGCGGCTTATGAGTATCGGCGGGCGAGGGGGTAGTGATTGGTGGAGCGTATCGATGTTTGTATGGCCATGGAGGGGCGACTTATTGGGGTTAAAGCGGAATGTAGTATTTTACCGAACATACAGGAATGGATTAAAGCACATTGAGTACAAAAGCTGTAACATACAACTTCACTCGGAACGCAGTCGAGCAACTAGGTAAACGCAGCAAATATTTATTCATAGTGGAGAAGAAATAAGTGTCCGCTGTATTGAAAAGTCAGTCCACTCTGATCTCATCAGCAATAAAAATTCATCAAAATTAAAAGGCTACTTACTCATGGAATGGTTAAATGTGGAAGAACTAAAAGAGCTAAGAGGACGAGCGACTAGGATCGATGACTTCGCCACGTCGTGTGTGCCGAATATCGACATGAGCTGTTTTTAGTGCGGTTCTGCTGTGTGTGGGCGGGTCTCAAAGCTTGTCCATAATTTGTAGGCAGGACCCTAACTTATTGGAAGCACTACAAGCAGGATATTATACAAGGGTCGTCCCAATACCTCTTCGTCTTCGTCTCTTCAAACAGAGTTTCGGTATTTTTCTTTTCTCTCCTACTTTTCAATCTGGTGTAGGAAATTCGGTGGGCTTTGTGAATGTCAAAATTGAGAAACCCCGACAGCATATCGATATCGTTTTGTTTCTATAAGAGAAAAGCGTTATCCAATGTTATAATAGTCACCCTCTGCCTCCCCCCACAAGATTGGCACCATACATCACTGCCGCTTTCTTCAAGGAAATACTAATAGCCGTCATTTCGTTCTCAGAAAAGCCTGCACAGCCTTCCGCGTACATACCTTATTGAGAAATCCACCTCTAGGGTTGCTTCAAGCTCATGTAACTTACCTCGGTGGTCGGCATCTAGTAGATCACCGCGACGTTTAAGTTGCCCCGCTCATACAATGTGTACTTACGGGGTTGGATCATCTCAGTTTTTTGTTGGTAAGTGCTCGATTCTCGATTTGTTTTGTATTCTCTTCTCTACTTATGACATTACACCGCCATTCTGACAACTGCTCATGACAGCTATTTTACCTGGTATATTTCCAATCTGTCCCTACAAAAAACCCTCCTGACAACTTCAAAGCCCTCCATAGGAACTTTCAGAAAGACCCAATCGCAGACAAAAAAATAAACCTCGAGTGACTCCATATGAAAAACAGCAGGTTTTCGTATTCGTTCTCGGTATAGACGTCCCCTTAATGTGAGTGGTCATGGCTCACACAACTTCCCCCAATATCCAAACCAGGCTCATAATCCAAATCATCTTTACACCGCCCGCTTGCAGCAAGTGGCACATCCCCAATAAAGAACGTCTGCAGCTGATTGATCTGGCTGCGCGGTGACCTGGACCCTGAGCTCCCGTCAAGCGGTTATGCAGGTTAATGGTGATCTGTGTAAAGGTAAAACTTTCTTCACACTGGCGCATGGAAAACTAGGGATATCTGGTTTCATTGCTAGTATGCTAGATCTGTTGCTTCTATTTGTCCATTCGTGCAGTTCCAGGGCGAATAAATGACCGCCCATCGAGAGTGCATGACGCTACAAAAAAAAGCCGGATACGATCAGACATATTCATCGAACGTTCGAGACTGATCCCGCCTCACTGTCATCATAAACAGAAGTATATAGAGTAGAAGTTATTTACGCAACCTCGATTCCTAATACACGCGCGGCAAAAGTCTTGGGAATTTGCGCCACCTGCATCATCACCACACCACCAGATACGTTTAGTTATGCAATCAATAGCACCCACACGACAACTAGACACGCAGCCACCCCCTCCCACCAGCCGTATCTTACACGTCTCCCCTCCTCCGGATCCTACCCACTCCTTCCCTCCCCAAGAAAAACAAAAACTAAACACACGCAAAGAAAAAAAAAAACACTCAAGTACGCCCGACACAAGGGGATATGAATCGATATCGAAAAAATCACACACAACACAACACAACACATAACACGTTGGAGCGAGCACTAGATATGGGGGCGGGTAGGGGGGAGCAAAACGACGAATAAATGGAAACGACAAAACAAACCCAGGGGAGAGAAAAAAAAACGAAACCAATTCACCACACCACCCACCAGTGGTGGGGGCGGAGGAAACCAAAACAAAGAGAGAACGAAAAAAAATAATTGAAGCCCGTACACTCCGTTTCCCCATTTCCAGTTTCGAAAAAACACTTCTTTCATCATCTACAGTGATATCCCGTAACTGATTGACTGAATTACACCTAGTTAATGCTGTTTATATTTTCTTTTATTCTTTCGTTCCTTCATCTTTCTGCTCTGTTGTCGTTGTTGCTATTGCGCTTGTTGCGGGGGGTGTGGTGGTTGTGGTCGGACTTGCAGATTTCGGAGATTCTGGACCCGATGCACCCTTTGGAGCCAGCGAGATTGCAATTTTCTTGTTCGGGCTTTGTCCTGCAACGTTTCCCAATAGCCCAAAACTTCTCTTCCTGCCCATTACTGGTGTTCCCCCTGTCCCTACAACAGCCCCGCCCCCTGTTGGACTCCTCCGCTTATTCCTAGACAACTTCCCCAGTTCATCATCCTCATCGTCCTCCTTTTCCCTTCTCCGTTTTGGTGGCGGCACCACCACATCATCCTGTTCCCGCTTCTCCGTCTTGTTGGATGGTGGCGACGCCGCTGGTGTTGGTGGCGTTGGAGGCCTGTTTTCATTTCCTTCTGCGTCCGCACGTGGTTCTGCCGGCTTTGGCTTGAGGGGCCGTGCCGATTTTGTTGCTGCTGCTAGATTTACGACTTCATTGTCATCGTCGTCGTCGCCATAGTCGACTAATGGCTTGAGTAATGGCGATCCATTGAGTATCTTTACAGGTGTAACCTTCGACTCCAGGGTGGGTGGTACATTCTCCTCATCCTTATCCTCGTCATCCGAATTGTTAAAGTATGCTTCTTCTTCTGCGTCCATATCCCGAACGCCTTGCCATCTTCGGTTACCATTAATGTGGTTTCTACAAGATGTTAGTTGATATCGAACTGGTAAAATATTTGGAACTTACCGTTGAGAAAAGGTCACTGTATCCTGGAAGCGTGTGGGAGGTGTAGGATCATGAAGTTGGTCGTATTTGACGATCAATTCGGTGAAGGTCTTGACATAAGTGATTTTCTCCAGAGTTTCTCGATAACTGTCGACGAGATGTGTAATAATGTGCTTGAGGTTTTCCTGTCAAATTTTTTTTTAATGTATGAGCAATGTTCGACTTTTGTATTCTATAAAGCTAAGGATTAAATTACCCGTCGAATAAACTCGAAAAACTCCAAACATGCTGAGTTGAGTAGATTATCTCGTGGCATGGTCTCAACAACAAGGTTCAATATAGGCTCAAATAGCTTAAATTTAACCATGTGCCGTATGTAAAACTCATCCTGCAAACCAACACACGTTCGGAAAAACTTCAATGCTGTGAGCTTGAGGTGTTTTTCCGGGCATCCGAGAAGTTGGGCAACCCGTGATGGCAAGTTTTCGGTAAGAAGGAAGTATTTACTCCGGTAAGAATGATGTCGGACGAAGAAGCAAAGTGTCTCCACCAGGTGCGAGTATAAGGAAACCTCTGCAATCGGTAATCCTACCACTAAATATCCCAAATATTTTATCAGCAAACACCATCGACTGTCAAAGACTGAGGAACATACACGACTCCCGTGACTGCAACTCTCGCAGGGGTGCAAACAGCTTTTTGGCAGATTCCTCATAAAAAGTCTTTAAAAAGCCTTCTGTCTCACTGTCCATCGTACTGCTTCTGGAATGTATTCTAGCGGCCATATCCCCTCCTTTGCCAAGGCTATCCAACGGTGTACCCTGTGAGTGATCCAATAATACTCGAATTGCATCCGCAATCTGCGCCTTAACACCAAGATCCTGTTCCCCAAGAAGCAGCTCGATCAAGGTATGCGTTAGCGGCTTTTGTTTCTCGTTGATCTGTCGGTATATAAATCCCCGCATCATTGTCGGATCGTGATCAATCATGGCCACAAGGACATCGGTTCCGGCTATCCGGACACTGGGATCCTTTTCCATTAAAGCATAATCTATAACTCCAAAGAGACCACCCTGTATGAAATTTGCATAGAGCTGAATTCTAGCCTGTGCCTGTATAGTTTTCGCTATAGAGCAGCAGTTTTGGATAAATAAAATTGCAAGTTTCTTTTTTGAGGCTGATGCTTCAGGGTCATGAAATATAGAAAAGAGATCTTTCATGAAAGTTTGGTTATTTTGAAGGTGTTGAAGAATATCGAACTGGTTGAAGAAGATGAGGGAGTTCAACACGGAAAATGTCGGGTCATCGAGAATCCTTGCAAGTACGACATCCTTGAGATATTGTAACCGATATGTTTGGTGAATCTTCTTTTCCACCTCCGGCTCTCTTATCGGTACCACTTCTTTGAATTTTGATTTATCCCCCAAAAATTGCCGGTGGTTGGCTTTGTGGCTGGGGAAGTCTGGATCATCTGCAGTTGGACCCAGGTGCATTAGCGTGGATTCATGCATCAAAAAAGCAAGTCCAATCCTACATTCTAGAATGCCAACCACCCCCAGAACCATCTCATCAGTTACAATCTTCTCAACAAGTACTGTATCGTTCAGTAGGATAATCATCTTCATGATATTGCACAAGCGATGGAGATGGCTGATGCTCTCCAGATCCTCCGCAACTTCCAAAAGGGGTATCAATTTTGCAATGTAATCGTTGGTGAGAATGTACTTTCCCAGTATATCCCTCCCACTTGCAGTCGATGATGCTTGCCGTATCATCATTTCGATTTCATCGAGGTTTCCAAGTTCTGGAATAGGTAAGGAGGGGATGGTGCTCTCGCCAGCATCGTCGGAGAGTATCTCATCTGGTATCGCCCTGTTAGTATAGCTTGTCATTGATGTGAATCACTTGGCGAGATATACCGGCTCCGGACAACAGATGACTTTGGACATGGCTCACAAACTCCCTAAGACGCCGTCAGATATAGTCTTCCCGGCCTGAGAGAGACCTAAACATACCATATTGCGGCGCAGCCTTCCGGCTCCTGAAAACTGAGCGCCATATCCGTTCCCTGAGGTTCCGTCCAAACAATGAGGGTTTCTGCATATTCCCCCCATTAGCATCACCCTAGAAGTAGTCCGAGGCACCACTTTATATGCTGGAGCACAATAATTGCCTTCCACTTTCTTCATCATCCTGCGAAAAATATCCTCCCGAAACTCACCCTGCTGCTTCTGATACCCGTCATCCTTTATTATCTTTGTGTTCAGCAGGACCCGATCCGACTCCTCCTCTGACTTAACCTGAATGTGCGGTTCTTCCTATTTCATAGACGCGCGACGTCAGCGTATGTCCCGGATTATCCAACCATTCTACCCTTCCCAAACACGCACGCGCGCACATCAAAGTCGCTGTTGCATATAATCCCCCTTATCCTTCTTCGCGGCAGAGATTGTTGTTTCCTTACATTCACCAACTGCCCTGTACAGTACCCCGTTCCCCGGTCAAACCAATCATTATTCCGAAGCTCATAGACTTTTACTCGTCGCGGTGTGGTGGGAGGATTTGGCACAGGTAGCGGCATCATACTGTGGGTTAGTGGTATCTTGGCCGTTTCGGTCGTCTTCGTCGTCGTCGTCGGCGTCGCAGATGAGCGGCGGCAATGACTCGAACACCTCCTCGCTCGTCCGCAAATCTATCTGAGATCTAGTCGCGTGCGCGTGATAAAGTATCGCTGATCGGGCCTCGAGCTCGTTTAGCGGTCGCGTGCTGAAGTCGTAATATGGCGTCAGAGAGGCGGCGCGTGTCGGGGAGGGGAGGGGAGGGGAGGGGAGGGGGTGAAGACTTGTTGTCGTGTCGTGGTGTTGGTGCTGGTCGGCAGGAGAGACTAGGAGCAGAGACTGACTGGGGTGCGATGATGAGGCTCCTGAAGCTGCGGCGCAGCGAGTTGGCTGTTGCAATTGCAGTTCAGGTTACTATCTCCGAAATAGGGCAGCAACAGAATAGGTGGGAAGTAGGGATTGGGAATTGGGAGATTGCGTGACTGGGATGGGATGCCCTGGCTCTGCAACTCAACTGCCTGCAACTGCGCTGAGGTTCGACGAGAGCAGTGAGGCCTTCGAGGCTCTGGCGATGAATGTACTATATTGCAGGTGGGAGGGGGTGTGTTGATGGAGATACTTAATTGAACAACTATGTGGGATGAATGAAAATGCGAAACAGTGACGTGTTGAGAGGGTCCCGGATCGGCGGAGGGCAAGCAGAGGACGATGGCAAAGATGGATGACAGACCGCAAAGGAGATGCGTAGCAACTGATTGGTGGCGATAACAGCTACCAGAGACGCTCTCCCTTCTTTCTCCCTTCTCTCCTTCCTTTGCGCCCTTCGGTCTGACTTCTCGCTCTCGATCGATAAATTGCTTCCGATTCGCAAACGTCACAAATTATTTGAGCTGCAGGTCCGTCGTGGCCGAGAGGGGTGTTCCAGATTGCAAATCGAAGCCTTCTTCACGCACTTTATCTACCCAACTGCGTTGTTAAACGCGAGACCAACATACAGACGCTGCGGAGGAAAAAAAACAAGCCTTTGGGTTCGCGACAGCTGCCAAACAAGCCAGCGTTCCAATGATGTGCATTTATTTTCCCTGCTAGACTGCTTGCGAAGCACATAAAACACGGTCGCAAAGCACAACAGATCTAGCGGGGGGATCGTTTAAAACAACGGCTTCGTCTTAGCTGAAAAAGCGTGAAAAAGTCACTGTCCCTGTTGGTGTTCCTAATTTAGGTCCATGTCGTGTGGCGACCAATTTTCAATGGTGACACAAAACCGAAGATAAGATAGATAACCAAGGTGATCTATTTCTATCCAACATATCGCTTCAACCTCAGCACAACAATATTAACGTCGCTATCCGAATGGAGAGCACCAACCAAAAACATTACTCAGATGCATCCTTTCCCGTCACTCGCGACACAATATCAACTGGTGCTCGACAGGCAACATAATATCATCTAATACATCGATCCGAGCGACTATTCTAGCGAGATGAGGAGGACGGTACAATGTTGCTGTACAAACCCTCCAAAACCCTTCCGGGGAAAGCAGCAACTCGTAACCATTTCCTGGTCCGATCAACGGGGACCGATGACAGGCTCGAGCGATCCCAATGAATATCAAACCGACAGGGGACGCGGGAACCTAGGGGGTTTAACACGGCAATCTCTTGAACTCGACAATGGTGGTGTATCTTGACGCCAGCCATCGGAGATCAATGAATTGTGCAATGATTTTGCGTGATTATTGTACAGGAATATGCCGGGCTCTGTGCTTGTCTTGGCACCTGGATGGGCAACTCATGCAATTACTTATCCGCACTTCAAAGCGAACTCAGTCACCAAAAACTTCCTTGCGAAACTGACTGCCGCTTCTGGAACCCAATCACAGTTGCTCTGTCTGTAGTTTCTTCTTCCCACTTTCCTCTTTCTCGACACAGACCACACCGGTAGAGCCACTCCTACAACATTCATCACGGCAGTATTGTTTCGCAGAAGTCATGATGCATGGGGCAGGCGGCCACAGCAGTGACGATTCAGCCGATCGAACTGCAACAGCACCTTCGATATTTCTGCCTGGAACCGGACGATGCGAGGTCAGACCGCCTGATCCTCAATGAGGAGACCGGGGAGGGCAGTCAATTCTCCCGATCGAACATTGTTGCATATATCAGCGCTGAGTAGCGAGAGGCCGTCTTCCTCCTCATGGCACGGCGTTGTTATCAGCAGCAACTATCGGTCTCAATAGGAATTGGAACCAGGAGGTTAAATCCTCTGCTGAACTTCCTACGATTCCCAATTTAAAAACTAGCATGCTAGCTAGTTCAGCTCGCCAACCTTAAAATTCAAAATCAAAAGGATGTACTCGATTGCCTGGTTGTGAGAACTGGAAACGTGCACTGCCGTCAACATGTGTGCGAAGCGAGAGGAATTCAAAAGCGTTCATTCTCATTTATTGTCCTTTCTTAATCAAAAATCGACTCTTCACAACTTTTCGTTCCAACTTCAATCAAACGAATGTGGGGTAAGCCCAACACTAAAACACGTGCCTTATGATCTTCGAACCGGTCGCCAGAGGCTTCTGTACCGGATCTTTTGAGCACTTATCTATCTGATGGTTCTAGCTGTGGACATGGAAACTCAAGAAATTGTCCTGATCAACGCGTTCGAAATTAGCGGACTAGAGGGCAGTGTGATTTTGGCAGTCAGGAATATGCTCTGGTGGCATGCATTATCACGTTGGTCAGGTTGTGTGAGAATTCAGCAGAGCCATTATCATGAACTATCCATAAATCAAATGAATGCACCCAAGACACTTTATCAATGCTCGCCAAGAAAATGCCAAAAAAAAACACCCAAAAACTTAAAAGAAACCAGTCCTATACTCCACCACCGCTGAATGCTACACTTTACACAACCTCAATCCAGAATCCTCCCTTGTTGGTAGTATCCCACTTGATATCCACAGGCTCGTTTGTCGGCACAAACTCATAGTTAATACCCGTCCACGCTTCGGGCAAGGGAACGAAAGCACAAGATCGTTTCCTCCAACTTTGTATGTGGCGCGCTCAGCCTTGCGTACACCTCCCTTCTTGCTCCAAGAAATCAACCAAGACTGAAAGTCGGCAAGCCATTGTTTGGGACAAAATCGAACACCTTGAACGTCTTTGTTCCCGTGGCCGAGGTCACCTTTCCGAACCGGAGGTTGCAAGTACGCTTTGTGTAGTCCTCGGACGGCATGATGAATCCCACCAACGTGGTGACCGTTTTCCCGGGCTCTGAGGTGTTGATTTCTCCGTACTGGATGGAACCTGTTCCGCCCCATCCCTCTCTGAGGTTGACCTGATCCTTCATGTCGATGCGGACTACTGGCGGTTTGGAAGCCTGTACCACCTCAAGCCAGAGTCCAGTCGAGTGCGGGTACAGCCACTTCCTTCGGGAACGAGTTCATAATTGAGCATCTTCCCGCCCTCTGGACAAGGGAAGGAATACACCAAATTCTTATCCTTCCCGCCAACCTTAAACGTTGTCAGACTCTTCCCAGTCTTTCCAGTTTTTTTATTCCACGAAGCTTTTTTGGAATCGAAGGTACGGCCGTTGGTAGGAATGAAGTCGTATACCTTGAACGAGAGCGTGCCCAGTGCGATTTCGGGTTTGTCGAAGCGGAGATTGCAGGTCTGGCTGCCGTCGGAGTTTAATAGTTGGAATACGAAGAGAGAGAGAACTTTGGTTGGTGTTTTTACGCGAATATCTTACGATACCTCACCCCAGCCGTCGGAGACGGTGTTGGTTGGGAGGCCCTCGTAGAGCTTGTTGACTTGGGAGGGGGTGATCCGAGTATTTTGTCGCTTGGAGTGGGGGAGTGCGGGGGTGAGGGTGCTCGTTATTGCGAGGAAGAGGAGACTGGTGATGAAATGCATGGCTCAAAAGACCGTTGAAATAAAAGATCGGGTGATGCTGGTGAAGGGGAAAAAACAAAAGACTGAAGATTGGATGCTAGGAAAGAAGGAAGAGACACTACTGCTGATGATGATGATGGGTTCAACTACGACGGGATTCACACCTCTATTTATTCAAAAACCTCTCTCTCTCTCTTTCTATCCATCATCACGATACACAACCCAAGCCACTCGCTACCAAAAGTCTTGTGGCTCGAATGAGCGCTTGCGGAGGAGAATTCAGCCCCATATGCAGCCTTATGCACAACAAGCTTATTAAAAACAAACCAGCTTTTGTGGCCATTTCATCAGCTTCTAGACTTTCCGATGGATGCTGTACTACATCCATGTGTCAAAGGCTCGGATATATGAACACCTGGATGAACTGCATCGGAGGAGTAGGGCTTGCAAGAGCCCTGTAGCTTCACAAACGCCGCGACAGAGCTTTGAACGTCCAATCAACAACCTCGCAGCCACAACTGAAATCTGGGTTCTAGTGGTTGATGCGGATGGCTTACCATCTAGATATTCTGCTTGACGCTGATCAAGACGATAGCTTTACTCTTTTCGTCCGCACCATAAAGCTCAGCAGGCACATCACAAGGCTATAATTAGGTTATTTTAACCGTTAAATCCTCAAGATCTCCTCTTCTCACCAGTTCTGTATGGGGTATTTTTAACGAGAAGAGCGTCATTTGTACGTCCATACGTTAATGCTCACACCTAGCACCAACATAAGTACGTTCTGATGCGGCGGCGGCGGCTGGCTTAGAGTACATACTACCTGAGGAGATAATCAGCTTGATGCTGATCAAGACGACGTCGGCGGGCATCAAGGCACAATCACAGGGCTGGGAGCTATTATGCTCGTCAAACAAAAATCCTCAAGATCAAGTTCTGTATGGGCATTGGGAATCACTCTATCTGGAGGTCTTTGTACATCCATACGTTATCATACCACCTCTCTGGAGACCTTAAGTTTTTCCACCCACCCAGCCCCTACATACGTCTGGGAAAAAAAGTTCTGATGTAACCGCGGCTTACTTACTACACCTTAGCACTAATCAAAAGACGTCGCTGTGGTTGTTAACGGACGATTCTCTAATTTCTAGTTGCAGTGAGATAAGTTAGATACTGGGAATAAAACTAGGCATAAATGGAGATTTAGGTTTTATTGGAAAGGCTTACTCTAGAGCATTACCTGATGATGATATGGTGTTCAACTGCGTTCCTCCTCCTCACTCATGGCGTGGAAAGATATAAAGAAGTAGGAAGTATATTTCCTTCCCATAACAATTCATTTCACACAAATCAAAGCAAAAAAAAAAAAAATTCCATTATGATGAGAAAAAAACCCCCAAGATTGTGCCCAAACCAAATTCTACATACCCTCCCTTACATTCCCCTTTCCCCAGCCTAAAAACGCCAACATATGAAAAACATGAAAATAGACACCCGGTCATGCATAAAGTCATTAATCCCTCCTCTTTCCCTATGTTACTACGCAACCCTCCTCCTCCTCCCCACCGCCTCCTCAAGCACCTCCTCCCAAACCCCTGCATCAACCCTAGGTCTTTTCACTCCCACCGTCGCTGTCTCAACTCCCAATATCTGTGCCATTTCCCCAGCGGCATCGGCCGCAGAGTCCAGCACAACCTGAACTTCCATCGGCTTTGCATCAGAAATACTCCACCAAGCCTCTATATCATCGTCGTCTTTCAGCACGACCGTTTCCCCCTCCTCTTCATCGTCGCCAATAGGGATGTCGGCTGGTGTGAGTGCGCCGGTGATGTACCATGGCATTCGACCGCCTGGAAGGTGGCGGTGGATACAGCGGAGGAGGTCCCGGAGGGTAGGTGTGCGGAGCATGCCGTAGCGGAGGAAGACGGTTTTGCCGCGCCAGGGGTGGGTGGCGCGCGGGTAGGGGTGGAGGAGAGGGTCGGAGATGGCGATGCGGATAGCGCGCGGGGTGAATTCTGAGTGGTGGAGAGGGGGGGGAGGGGGGAGGGATGGAGGGGGGGGAGAGGCTTGGGAGGTTGCGGGGGAGAAGAGGAGAGAGGGGGTGGTGGTTGATGGGAGGGAGTGGTGGTGGTGGTGGTAGGTGGATATGGTGGGGGTGGGGGTAGGGGTGGTGATTGTTTGGGCGGGGTTTATGCCATGGTTTTGTGGGGGGGGTGTGCGGGGTGGGAGTGTTGGTGCTGCTGGTGTTGGTGGACTTGTTGTGGAGGTGGAGGTGGAGGGGGAGGTGGTGGTTGCTGCTGTTGCTGCTGCTGCTGTAAATGTACCCTTGCACCTTGTAGTACCCCTCCTCCTCCTCCCCCTCCATTCCCAACCCCATTCCCATTCCCATTAATCCCCCCATTAATCCCCCCACCCCCATTCACCCCCGCCATCCCCATCCCCCCCACCGTCGGCGTCGGCGGCGGTGGTAACCCCCCAGTCCCCGACAACGCCATACTCTTCGCCCTCTGCGCGGCCTCATACCTAATCGTATGATTCCACTTCCTCTGTATAGCCTCAATAATCTGCGTGGGCGTAGTATCCCTCGTAACCTCAATCGTCTCTGGTAATATCCGCTGAATCCACGCCTGCTTACTCGCCGGCGCACGTTTCTTGTTCGCCAGCGCCTCGGGAGAACACGTGTGTTCCGGCATCAACGTACCTACCACCACGCATCCCCTTCGCGCACACAGATACGCGCGCACGTGGAAACCGCATACGGGACTGGCGCAATCAACGATTACTCGTTTCGCGTCGGACTTTTTAGTGCGCGTGTAGAACTACTTCGAATCAGCCCGGGGAGCGGGTTGGGGGAAGGGGGGGAAAGGGGGGGCAAGGGGAGGAACTTTGGCGGAGATGGCCCAGTCGGTGAGTTTGTCTTTGAACTGCTGCGAGAGGGGTTAGTGATGAAGAAAGTGGGGAGACTGTTTTTTTTGGTAGAGTCGCACAACGCATAGACAGAACACACACCTTAAAGTCGGCAAAGCCCTGGCCTACGTATAGCGGCGGGTCGAGGATACCGTTGACGGGGATCGGAGAGATAGATTGTGATGGAGACTGGGCTCGAGAAGCGGTGTGCGAGGAGTGTTGAGGGGTGCCCATGGTGAAGCTGCTGGATGCATGCGCGGCGGGAGGTTTGGTGGGTGGGTTGGTCCGGAAGAGGGACGGGACGTGAGGCCCGTGCGCATAGCGCTTAATAAGGCTGATCCGGGGTAGGAGAAGTGCTGGCTGTGCGACCTTAGCCGCCGCCTCATAGAGAGACACATCATATCGTCGTATTGTGGGCGAAAATTTTTGGATGAAGCATTGAGTTTGAGGCGTAAGTGAGGAAAGCAGAAGTACTTAAGTATAGGTGGATATGCAAACCATCGCGCGGTCGGGATAAGAATGAAACTTAATAGTAATAGTTGAAGCAAAAAAACCGGGACAGGAAAGAAGGAGCACAGCCGATAGGCATAAGGTTTTCGGCGAATGGACAGACATCAACCAGATTTTTCTCGAGTGATGCACAATGAACAGTGCGTTATTAATTCCTCTTCATTAAATAGGAAACATACGAAACCAGGCACTTTCCACCACCAGTATTATCCTAGACCACGGCAGTCGACGACCTTCCAGGGCCCTCTCCCCTCTCTTGATCCCTCAATACCATTTTCTTCGCTGTCCCAACACCCACCACACCCCCTTCCTGGTCCTCCCCCAACCACGGCTTCTTGGCCTCCCCAAACACCGAAATATACGCAAAGTAAACAAACAACCCCAAAAGAATCATCACAAACGCAATCGGATAGTACTTATCCAACACATATCCAAAAACCCTGATCCCAATCGCCACGCCATAAAAATTCGTCGTCAACAAACTGATATTAAAAAAGGCCGCCGAAGAAAGCCGTAGCAAAACAGGAACTGTCGAATAGAAGATAAACATGACCAACGTGAAACCGACGAGATATCCCCCGATCTGGCTGTTCCACGTTGCGCTCTGGAAAGACTGGCGGTCGAAGATACCAGCTTGCGCACCAGAAATTATCATCCCGTACAAGCCGATCTGGCCAACGACTTCGTAGAGCGGCGCCTGAGAGACAAGGAACTCTTCAGCGACGTTAGTGATGCCGTAAAAACTTGCGCCGAGAAGCATGAACAGGTCGCCCTTCAGCTCTGTTGGAATTGACCCGGGAACTGATTGCCCGTTCTTTGCGTCCCGCGCCAATAACAGTCCCATACCGCCGCAGCAGACCAGAATCCCCAGTACCTGCGTCCAGTGGTATCGCACGCGCAGGAAAATGAACGAGATGATGACGACGAGGACGATGGCCCAGAAGTTAATAAGCTGGGCTGAGATGACGGTTGTGTAGCGGTATGCGAGGACGACGAAGTAGTTACCCTCGACGTCGAGGAAGGATAGGATAAGGTATTTCCATCCGGAGGTTTTTAGGACCTTTAGGTAGCCCTTGGGGCCATATTTGTAGAGCGTGTATGAGGTGTAGACGATGTTGAGGAGGACGTAACTGAAGAAGGACTGGAAGGCGGGGATGGATGTGTGTTGATTGGCGAGGAGGCCAGAGAAGGTGTTGGTTCCTGTAATACAGAGGGAGAGGATCTGCCCGACAAAGAGGACGAGGTAGAAACGAGGGGTTTTGACGTAAGCAAAGAGCTCACGACGAGCATTGGCAAGTGGCGAGACGGCAATCTGGGCCTGCTGCCCGCGTTCATTATCAGAGTCGCTATTGTTTGATTTTCCATCCACGATTTTGCGATCCATGACGGGAGGTGGGGATGATGATGGTGAGAATGAATGCTTTCGTTCTTTTTTTTTCTCCTCCTCCTCTTCGTGTTTGGTTTGTGTTTATATAAAACTTAACTTTCTATGGTTGCGCTGGCTGGGGAGGAAAGAGGTGTTTTAGTCTGGCTTGGACGTACGTTCGGGTCGCAGGACGAAGAGTCTCTTTGAACAGGAACTACAGCAAGAGGAGTTCAACTGTCAGATCTTTATACCTTAGTAACAAAGACCCATGGACGAGTGTCTCTTGCACTTTCCGTTGTCTGAGGATTCGGGGTTCCGGGGTTGCATATAGTTAAGGTTTGTCGGGATGCAATGCAATGGGAAGGGACGAAGCGAAGGGGAATCACAGCAGAACTTCAATCTTTAATAATACCTCGTTTGGTACGGCAGATATAGATACAGATACGATGTTGGGATGGTGTAGTGCAGCCCCGCATCTACAGTGGCGTCGGCGTTCACCGAATTCAACCCCCGCGGGTCCGATAGCGAAAACAAGTTGATGCAGCCAAGTTAGCTGGGGTTATTTCGGGCTCTTTCATTAGCAAATACCATTAAGTACGAAGGACAAGGGGGCGAGGCTTCTAACTTCTTACGTTGTTGTGGCGTCGCGGGTGAGGCTTTAGGATCGGGGATTCTAAATTCCCAGGAGCCATGCACTATGGTACGATTGAGCACTCGAAGCGCTAACTATGGAAGTCATGATTGCGCACTCGGGTCAATTGTTTGCTCGTTATTTTGGGTTGAACACATTCGACAGCAGATGTATTGTGCATCTAAGGCTGTAGCTAGCTCGGCTGACTTAAACTCACAACCTTCCCAGGTTTGACTTCCACCACCTCTCTTCCTCACCACCATCAACATCGCACAACACATCACCGAGTATCTATACACAACATCGTTATAAACCACTACCTACGACTCACTACCGATACATCTACTTTCCGTACCATGGTAGTCCTAACCACCACCCTTATCTCCGCCGCCGTTTACATCGGTGTCACAAAACTCTCTCTCGCAGCCACTGCAGCCGCTGCCATCACAACAACCTCAAGCGCCATATTCCTCTCCCTACGCGTACACAACCCTCTCTCTGTCTGCCCTTGGTATCACCACAAAACTCACCTCCCACAGACCAAGAAGAAACCCGATTGCATAGTACTGGACCTCAACGATAACAGTAGCGAGCCACAATCAGCCCCGGCATACACTTTCTCTTCCTCTCTCACTCTCGACATACCATACGCCACTAGTGGTAGACCCACGATGTTCTGGCAGCTCTTCTGCGAGCTATGTGGGCGTGAGCGGTGTGGATGTCATAAAGACCATCACTATCGGGTATATTGTTCTCCCCACAAAGAGCAGAGGAGGCATGAGGGGAGACATTAGGTGGGGGAAATGTGTGCAGAGGACTCGCAGGAGCAGAGACAACAATGGGGGACGAGGGCCCTTCGTCAAAGAGTACCGTACTAAAGCTTCCACCACATCTCCTTCCGCCGCCAGCTGCAGAACAAATGCAACAAAAGCTGCGAGGAAGAAGGGGGACAACAGAGGGGTTTTTGTATATACCAAGTACTCGAGAATAAGGCAGTGGCGAAGTGGGGTCCCCGTGGTGGCTTAGCACCGAGTAGATGCGGTATTACTTAGTGGAATCCTGGCAGCGTGAGCGGTGTGCGTGCCATAAAGGCGGGGGAGGGGGGAAAGTAGTTGTGTTGTGTTTGTTTTTTCATAGCGAGTGGACAAGAGCGAGATAGCGGATTACGCTGGCATGTTTGTATAAGTATCCGCATAATAAGGCAGTGTGCCAAAATCGTGTTGGGGCAGGCCCACAATGTTCTGGCAGCTATGTGGGCGCGAGCGGGTGTGTCCATTTACCAAAGCCACATAAAGAGCGAAGGGAGGGGAGCTGGTTGATTGACCGCGTAGACTTAAAAAACATCTCGAGACATCTCGTCCTGCCCAGGACATCCCATCCCGTGGACAACACTACTGTAGCGGGCGGTGAGGATGATACAGCGTTGGCGCCTGACACCAATTTTTTAAGATACAACAGCTATCTGACACATTTTATGGTCGATACAGTGCAAGATTGACAGTTTATACTAGAGATACAAGTGATAGTTGGTAGTGGAGAGTAATCAAAACGTGGTGATTTTTGTGGGGCAGGAAAGGTTCCCTAGCAGTGTTGATGGCTCATGCCTCTGCGAAATTGATTTTCTCTTATGAGTATTGTCTACTGAAATTTTAGATAACAATAGACTTCAGACTCCTCTTCTCTGACCGACTGTTTGTAGATACAACACTGCCATGACAGATATTTCCCATGATACATTTTGGTTCTGACACTGACACTTATATTATATTTGGAGATACGAACACCGTGCCTGACACCTGACGTATTATCCTCATCATCCGCTACAGTACTCGAAAATCAAGATAAAATCAACCCATTAAATTTCCGAGTCACCTCTCTCAGGTTCTTGTTCTGCCACCTCATATTCCCCCACGGTCACTATCACCAGTTAAGGCATAGCGAGAAAGAACGATAAATCATGATAGCGTCGGGAGCGGAACAACCAACCAACCCAAGCAAAAGCTACAGCTGAGACTTGGACTGTCAATCCCATGCACTTTTTCTCGTGTCCAGCCTTGACAAATTCTCCCCCGTACGAGGAAACCTAGACCTGGCATTCCAGATTATTCCCACATGTACAGGATCGTTTCAAAAACTCCATTGTCCCATATCTACGCCCGCTCAAGAGAAATATGCCCCACCAGTAGTACCTTTTCAAGTGGTTGCTATTGTATCCGTACCGAGCGTATGTCACCATAAGCTGGTTTCTATTATAATAATTTCTCCATACCTTGAGGCGGTGATGTAATATGCACTCGTGGACTTCGCACAGAAAGAAATTATTCATCCTGGCACGCCGGAGTGTATGCTCGGTGGGTGGTTCATTAGGATCCTTTCACCAAAAATGGTTCACGAAGAAGATATATACATACTTGCCAACTCCACCATTGCGCATTTCGGTATCTATTCCCCTCTCAACCCCCTCTCAACCTCCTTCGCTCTCGGCCCTTGCATCCTCTCCCACCCCTCCAAGCTCATCACAAACGTCCCACTCCCCTTCGTCATAGCCCTAAGATGTTTCAAGTAACCTACCATTTCTCCAAGCGGGACTCTCGCATTAACGACTCTCTTCCTCCCTTCTCCCGCTTCTCTCCCACCACCACTCCTTCTTCCCTCCGCACCAATCGTCGGTACAAACACCCTCTTCATCTCAACCTCTCCTCCTTCCACCTCCACCTCGTCACCCAGACTCAAAACATGTCCTCCACGCGAAGACGAGATATCGCCCACCACTTTACCAAGGTCTTTCTCATCGCACGAGACAGAGACAGACATTACGGGCTCTACGATCTGACCTGACGCTGCTGCTTCTGCGGCTCGCAACACGTTGGTAACAGCGAGACGCGCGGTAGAGGAGATGGCAGCGGGTGTAGAGTCGGTGAGAAAGATGTCTGTAGCAGAATTGAGGGTGAGGGTGACGTGAATGTCACGTATTGGGAATCCGAGGTGTGGGCCGCGGGCGAGCGCAGCTGTGGCGCCTGAAACCATGGCTGCAGTCACATCCTCCTCGGTGAGATGCGGTGGGAGCCTGGTTTTAACAATTTCTCCGGTCTCGTCAACGTGGCTGGTGGAGATGATGGGTTCGATCGTGTTGCCTTCCGTACTGACTATTC
This sequence comes from Trichophaea hybrida, assembly GCA_015178995.1. Classification (NCBI taxonomy): domain Eukaryota; kingdom Fungi; phylum Ascomycota; class Pezizomycetes; order Pezizales; family Pyronemataceae; genus Trichophaea; species Trichophaea hybrida. The sequence continues at coordinate 2,977 of WHVE01000309.1, read as the reverse complement.
CTTCGTCGAGATTTGTAGGGTCGTGGGGGTCACGCGCATCCAGTGGATGAATGGACACTGTGCAACCCGCTTTTGCTGGTTTCCCGCCGATGTCACGGTCAAGAAGGTGGTGCGAGGGTCCCGCAGGGGCAGAGATGGTTTCTCTATAGGCGATAAGGATCTTACCCATATCTGCTTTCGCCTTGAGTTCTTGGACCAGACGATCGCGGCCGATTTCGAGATGGAGTTCCCCCATACCCGAGAGCAGGGTTTGGCCAGAGTCAGGGTCGACGGTGACGCTCAGGGAAGGGTCCTCGCGGAGTAACATGGCAAGGGCTTCTTCAAGGTGTTTTTGCTCAGAAAGCGAGTAAGGTTCTAGAGAGGCGAAGAAAACGGGAGGAGGAACGTCGATTGGTCGGAGTTGAAGGGTTTTGGGATCAAAATTAGCTACTGCTGTTGGCTTTTTTGATTTCTTGGATGTGCTGGAAATAGCATGTTCTGAGATCAGGGTATCCCCTGTACGAGCTTGCTTCAACCCTAAAATCACACCGATGTGTCCGCAGGGGATGGTCTCGATGTCGACAGCATCATCTGCATACATCTGCAATAGTCTATGTGCTCGTTCTTTGACTCCAAGGGAGGTATTGAAGAGGGTTTGTGCGCGGGATAAGGTACCGGAATAAACTCGGACGAAAACCATTGCACCGCGTTTAGGATCATTGACCACTTTAAAAGCAAGGGCGCAAGTGCGGTTTGTGTCCAAGTCAAGTACAGTGCGCTGGCCTACACCGTAAGTGATATCTGTGGGAGGTCGATCCAGTGGAGATGGAAGGTAATCAACAACTGCATCCAGTAGTGGTTGTACGCCAACGTTCCGGAAGGAAGCACCGCAAAGGACAGGAATGATGCGTCCCGTTCCGATGAGTGTAAGCTTCCGCAATGAAGTCTTGAGGGCGGCTGCAGGAATGAGGCTGGGTTCGCCGAGCTCGAGGAAAAGTTCCACCAGATCCTCGTCATGTTCGCTCAGAAGCTCTACCAATGCTTCCTGTGCGGCAATAGCTTCTGTGTAAAGAGCTGGATTGTTTTCCTGCAACCATGCGTAATCATGGACCGAGATATTCTGACCATCGCCGCCAACTTCATATAGGAATATTCTCTTCTCCACCAGATCCACCACGCCCCTAAGCACGTCTTCACCACCCCTCCCGTCGTTCTCGTAATAAGGAAGCTGTAGCACTGCCGGCCAACCATTTAATTTTGCGGCAACCTCTCTTATTGTAGCTCCAAAGCGTGCGCCCACCCGATCCAGTTTGTTGACAAAGATCAACCGCGGGATCTGATACTTTGCGGCCTGGCGCCACACTTTCTCGGTCTGAGCTTCCACTCCAGCCACCCCGTCAAGAATCGTTACTGCGCCGTCAAGTACTCGTATCGAACGCTCAACTTCAAAGGTGAAGTCTGCGTGACCTGGGGTGTCAATCAGGTTTATGACGTGCTCCGGAGCAGATGGAGGTTTCCAATTGAATGTTATAGCGGCGGAGGTGATTGTAATTCCCCGCGCGCGTTCGGCGGGGAGGTAGTCCATGATTGTAGAGCCTTCGTCGACTTCTCCGATGCGCCGTGTGAAGCCGGAGTAGTAGAGCATGCGCTCTGTAGTTGTAGTTTTCCCCTAGACATACTGAGTATGTCTTGAGCACAAGGCCGGCAAAAGAGGAGAGGGACATACGGCATCGATATGTGCTATGATCCCAATGTTGCGGGTGTGCACGAGATCTTTAGGAGCTTCGGTGGAGGCAGATGCAAACGCGCGCAACGAAAGTGGAGGACGTTTCAGGGACACAATCGAAGGACGCAAAGAAACGGATAGCTTGGGTTGCAGAAGCCGACACTGCCAGCAGACATTACGGGCGGTGGACGCAGGGGGGGAAAAAAGCATCCTGTCGAGTGCTTGCTGGTGGGAAAACCTCAAAACTAAAAGGTTGAAGTTGAGGGCTAAATCTTGGTATCGGCTCCAATCTAATCTAATATCTAATCGTGATAATCTAATCGTATCTAGATAATCAGCTTGCATTCACGTGTTCATCTCCAATTGCCCCCGTTCCGCGGAGCATGCCGATCATCTCGATTGCCTCTCCCGAACCTCATCACCGCATCACATTTCCGCGCCGAATGCACTTGCGAACTGCTAAGCCTCAGTGATGGACTACTCCGCCTTTAACTCTGGATTTGCTGATCCTGAAGAGGAATCGCCCTTTGCCAGCCAGCACAGCACCGGCGGTCTCGCCCAGCCATCTCTTCCTCCCGACCTCAACTCCTCCGGCTTTGTAGACGAAGAGAACGACCCACACTTTCAACCCTACTCGCCGGATCTTGGTTCTCAGCATACTGGGTTCGGAAGCATTACCGAGACGGAAGATATATTCGGAACTCCTTCGGCATATACGGGAATAGAGAGCCCAAGGCTAGAGGGGCAGCAATACATTGAGGATCATACAGAACGAGCTCCGGAGAGCAACGGAAACCACTCCGAGACTACAGAACGGACAGAATCGCAGCAGCAACAGCAACAACCGCATCAGCCACCGGCGCGTTACAAAGCTCACCTTCAACAGCAACAGCAACAGCAACAGCAGCAGCAATCCCAGCTGTTTCACCTCCAAGCAAAGATCACCGCCCTTGAACGCAGCGGTCGCAAAGACCCAATTCTCAGATTCGACGTTCACGTATGCCATATTGCTACCTATAACAGAGCTTGAAACTAACGATGATACACTAGACTAACCTCCCCAAATTCCGGAGTACCCAGTACCGCGATATTCGCCGCACCCACCCCGAGTTCCAGAAGCTTGCTCACCACCTCCTATCATCAAACCCAGAATGTATCGTTCCAGCTGTTCCCCCCTCCTCCACCTCGGCGGGTGTAGGCACCGACGAAGACGAGACTCGAGTGCGGGGATACATGCAACGTTGGCTAAACACAATCTGTTCCAACGACGTC
>WHVE01000308.1:0-140919 GCA_015178995.1 Trichophaea hybrida | reverse complement strand
CATGACAGTACTTCTCTAATACTGTAGTGTGTTGTATAGTACTATCTCGATAATACTTAATCCACTGAGGTGTGTTCGCACAGTGACCGATCGTTGCCACACGGTCGATCTGGGTAGTTGGTTGCAGAGAAAGTTTCCGTTTGACACCGTGTGGTCACATATGCTCCCACCAGGCATCCCAAAGGTCATTCTGCATTTATAATAACATTGCTGACACGCATATCAGACCATGACTTGGTATTAGTTATCTTGCTTCTGTATGAGTAGAATAGTGATCAACAATTTCATGAGCTGCCAACCCATACTTTGCCACATACCTAGTGTCATCGTGTCTGATCTGTGTTCCGCGAAGGGGGTCCACTTGCTCAGTTATTGCGCAATCGCAACAGAGCTGGGGATCGACAGTCTAGGTCCGAACACTTATTTCTTAGGTAGAATCAACTACCGGGGCGTAGTTATCTTTTCTCTGTTGACTATTTCACTCGGCTGATAACAAAATCCCTCATATTGAGATAATATCGTTCATGCAACTATCTTGGGGAACTGTATTCAGTTTCTGAATATAATTTTTATCCCAGTATTATTTGATATTGAGTAACACTGGTCTGATTCATAACGCACAGCTGGCCCTAAGGTCCCTGTAAGAGGAAGTTATGTATGCGGCAGTATGGTTTGGTGTGTCCCATGCGTTGCCAGCACCAAAGGAATCACCCCTCAGTTACTGTCAGATCGAGCATGCGTATTTGTCTCCGCATGGGTTAGCCTGCCCATTTTGCTGAGACTTGGCATAGGAGCTTGGAATATTATGGAATTTCACCCAGCTCTATTGAGCCTTCTGCTCACTCATCAGTAGACATCCTCAGGGGTATCCTCATCCATCTTACACAAGTCGTCACATGGCGGCCTGGGAGACTAAGCCTGATGTACCTAATATGCATGATAAGGGAAAACTCCTAACAATGAGGCCTATTCATTGGAGGTCATCAGATGGAAAGGATGCCACTTGGCAAGAGTACAAGCCCACGAGATTGATGTCATAAAGGATACTGGTGTTCTCATCATAATCTAATAATGATAAAGATGATAGAGAATCAAGTGATGCGGACTGCAGATGTTGTAATTGAGTGGGCATTTGTTCGAAGCAGATTGCGGTGTTGGAGATCTAGAGAACAACGTGGATGGAAGTATTTTTTGGGAAAAGAAGATTAAGGTATAAAGACCTTGAATTCTTCGAGGATAGAAAACCATCATCAACCATCTTAGCAAGGAGAACAAGCCTTAACAATATACGAATTGAAAATGCTATTGTTTTTAGTTCAGATTGTTTTTGTAATTTTCACATCCCGAGCGAAGCTCTTAACATACCTGCAATGCAGTTCTGAATTGAGTACAGATACTGTTTGACTGGGTACACCTGGAGTGACACTCCTGGTATTACATGATAATGTTAGCAAAGAAATGCTTGCCAGGAAGGTATTCTTTCTACCCACTCCAATACATCCAGCGACCTTGATACTATATGACTCTTGTTCTCAATGTCCAGTCAACTTGATTGATTTAGCTGGAATTCCATTGCAGCTTGCAGAACTACAATTTCTCAACTGCTTCGATAGCATTGACGCTCTTCTAAACAACACAGAACAACCTCCCAAGATTACTTTTGAGATGCACCTGATACACAGTATCCATGGAACCACAAGTAGACAGATGCTGCCGAACAAGGAGGAGGCCTAAGTATCGACGATTCAGTCTTGGCTCATCATTGGACTTGATACATAGGCTTGCATGTTGATTGCAAAGATCAGGAAGTGGGTTGTTGTGAGCACAACTGTGGAGGCACCCATGAAACCATCGAAAGAGCAGCAGCCAGACTATTGACCATTGTTACAGCCATTTACCATTGGAAGTTGTGAATGAATTTGGACGATACCCCACCCCTATTTTGTTACCTATTCTCATGTTGCTGTTCCTCAATTGGGTGTGCCTCCCACCCAGACTACAAGCCATCGGTACAACTGCAGCAAGAATTCGGAGCTTGATTCCTCTTCATTTACACCACCCCTCTTGAGCACTATTTTGTTATCCTGTAATGGTCAAATCAGGCACCAGCTTGACGGATGCCCACACAGTCATTAGGTGGAACAATGTGTTCATCCCATCCAGCGACAACAAAAGCAGGTGATACAATACTTGTCCATTACATGGAAAGATATTCTGGAAGGGCATATTGAGCTTTTGAATGCAATCAACGGAGAATTCCGACAGATGGACGCCCTTCCTCAAGAAGCAAGGGAGAAGAATTTCGAGATAAAGACAGCCCTTTCAGAATTGGTCTGAGCTCACAACGTGCTCATCGGAAGAGACAATCAGATATACACTGCCATTTGCCAAGGAGTGGAAAAGATGGACAGGGTTCAATTCAAGAAACATTCCAATATAGTTATTCAATACCAAGTGTTTGGGGCTAACGTCCAAGCAGCATTTGTTGTAATGAAGACCCAACCCACTGAAGCTTACAAAGAGCTGCAGTCTGCCCACAATGCACAAATCCAACGTGCTGAAAAAGCCTGGGGAACCCTCTCGTCTCTGCTTAACAAGAGGGTATGAGCCTCAGAATGCCTTGTGCTCCATGTGCATACCCAATCGCAGGAGCTGGCGGTTTTTCAGCTCAAGGCCAAAGTAGATGGCAAACTGATGTCTGGACGATATGCCAAGTCCCATACAGAGGCAAAGAAGCTGACGGAACAGGCAGACAAAGCAGAAACAGATATGGAGGTGGCAGAGGAAAGGGTGAATAAGAACTGTGAGTGGAAATTCAAGCAATTCACTAGAGCCTGTCAGATGAAGCTCTCAGATGAACGAATGCGGAAATCAGTACCCTCAATGGTCTGGTCAGTGCTGTCATCCAAGGAAGGGGATACCAAGCCTGCTGAGCAAGGATTCCGCCTTCAATACACCGTAAGTGATGGCATCAGTATGTGGATGGAAGAGGCTGTCACTCCAGAACCAAATGTTGATGGAGACAGTACAGGAGGTGGTGGAGGAGACCCCCTAGGTGACTCCAAGTCTTGTAGTTCCCGTTCAAAAAGCTCCAGCTCTTGTGATTGTGCAGACAACTGTCTCCCACCCACTCCTAGTATTAGCAATGGTCTCAACCCGGAGCCTGCGGTCCGGGTTCGGGTTGGAACTGAACCATTTCCAAATCAACAGTTTGGGTTGCCACTAGAACCCAATCAGAAAGAACAGTCCGGGTTGACTCCATATTTTGGAACCGCCCAAATTACCAGGTTATTAGGCGGGTCCAAAAACGGGTGCAAAATACTCTATATGCGACTTTTGCAATCCTCAATTTAATCAACCGAGCTATACATATATATGATTTGGACCGTTACCAGTCTCGTTTGAATTATGTTCAATATCAGAAGTACAATTTGTTAATTTTGTATCGAAAAATGGGAGTTTGACTTTGTAAGTAGAAGAAAGATGGGCAACATTGTATTTCATCTTATGCAGTGGTGAATTCCAGGATGTTGTGGTATGTGTCAATCACCACAAATATTATAGTTTCGACCATATCTATTGTCGCATTATTGCCCACATTTTATTCATCTTAAACATATCTGACCTTCAGACTTAACTTGAAAATTGTACAAACAACATCCCAATGAGCCCAGCGTTTGTGTTCTACTAATATATTGTATTAACCGTCTTTTCATCATATATGCTTAAATATGAAACATTCCCTAATAATGACCAAGAAAATTACAAAATGAATGATATGCCCCATTATAAAAAACAGAAAACCAAAAGAAATATAAAATACAGATCAACACTCTACCGTCATTGATTCCATGTTGCTTTGCGTATTTCGTACGTGATGACAGGCCCAATGTGGTTAACGACTACAGTTGCAATATGTTTGAACTTTCGAACTGGCCTGATATAGCCTGCAATTTTAGCGGCGGCAAGTACATCTGGCTGTTCTGCCTCATCAATGACATTAGAATCATCAGAAAGATTCATATCATCCTCATCATCCGCCTCACCATCATTTTCATTATAGTGTGGATCGTCCAAGTGACCATTCCAATGGAGCCAATCGTCAGTATCAGAATTTGTTTCAGCTAAACTTTGATCATCACTTTCATCAAAATGGCAGTTGATCCTACATATTCATTGGATATTCAGGACTTGGGTTTTGCCACCTGGGAGGTCGATCTGTGATAAGGATGGTGGGAGTGGTGATATTTCAGTCATTTTGAAAGCTGCAACACCATCATGTGTAAAGGCCGGCCAGGAAGCTTTAACTGTCTCTTCACTTTCTGAAATGAAGCCCATGGCAGTCTTTTGCTTGTTCTGAGCGCGTGATGCCTTCTGAGTTGCCCGTAGGTTTTCACTGCCTTGCCATATCTCCAAAAAGTCATGAACCTTGGCCATCCTGTGCAGCTGTCTTTCCTCTCCTTCATTCTTGATTTCAAAATTGTTATCAGATACTGACGAATCTATTTGCACTGTATTGCCGGCCAAATGACCACAATTGCTTCTGGCAAACTGTTGAACAACCACTGCTTCTCGAAGTGTTTCACCTGTAGTTTTTGACTGCCTCCACAAAACGACATCTCGGCCAAGTGAAAAGCTGGCTTCCACTGCAACCCCGTCTGGCATGATTGAGAAGGTATCCCGTGCAATATTGGCTAGATCCGTATACTTTGTGTTCATCTTTTCCTGTTGTCGCCACCAATCGGTTACGTCAGGCCTCCAGAATGCCCTACTAATCTCTGTGGGGTCGGAAAGATAATCATAAAAATTGGAATTCATTTGTCCCCAATTTTTAGGTACCTTGGGTGGTGAATTCAAATAAAGTATGGTGGCCATCAATAAATGTGCTGCGCGATCAGTATGCCCAGGAGTACATTCCGCCATGTTTGCAGGTATATAGTACTCATCATCACTGGACACATCATATGGCTCATAGGTCGATTGACCTGGCCCAGACACTGGTATAGAGGAGAAAGCATCATGATTCAGTACTATATTGGATATTCTGTTGGTCGTAAGTAGATATTTGGTGCAGTACTCATACTCGACGTATTGTATGAATGCATCCTTGAACCGAACAGTGAAGGAACCCTCGTCCACATGATTAACATCCATAGCCTTGTCCCACTGCCTAAATAATTGCAACTTCCGAAATGAATGAAGAACTTGTGCTGCAATAACGGGCATGCCCGTCCCTGGTGTTACTTCAGAGTAATATTTGGACAGCTTTTGGCATGCAAACTTCAAAACAAAGTTCAGATCCACTTTCAACAGAGTTGTTTTATTTGGCAAAGGATGCATGACGCCGTCCAGATGATCTAATATGTCATTATAGATTGTAATGACAAGGTGCAAGATGACTGTATGCCGTTTCGACATCCAAAGGGTCCAGTAACGAAATGGTCTTAGGACCTCCATTACATATTCAACGATGATTGATTCATCCTCTGTGGTAAATGAAGGCCAGTACTCACTGTAATTCGGGTTTTTGAGCCACTCACATGTAAACTCTCGCAATCTGTATGCCCGCTCCAGTAATTCCGGAGTTGAATTCCACCAAGTTTTTACATCCATGGTAGGCAGTACTGCAATTCGAACTTTGGAATTTTGGCAGTTGAGAAACTCATTACGTCTTCCAGGAGTCACAGTGATCAATCCAGCAAGCATTCTTTGCTATGTCAAGAGTCAGTATTCAGAATGTAAGTGTAGATAGCATGCAGTAACTATCTTTTCAATAATTTTAGCTAATCCGGGCTTCGTGGCTGCCACATTAGAGCTTCTTGCATTTCCAGACTTTGGCAGCTTTTGGCTTTTGGTCAATGCCACACTCTCATTCTCTCCAAATTGCTCATCGCACTCATTGGCTTTCCAGGATTTTGTTCGACCTTCCACTGCCAGATTACTCATGAATGCCACTAAACAAAGCTGAATGACATGCACCATGCATGGTATATGGTTTCATAATGCCAACCAGTCAATTCCTGAGATTTCAAGTGTAGATTGTCGCTCCCAAGTTATTGAATAGTTGGATGAGACATTATCAGTTGTTATTCCCAGTAATCGACCATCAGTAAGATTGAAACATTCCAGTACTTCCTTCAAATGCTCAGCCAATATTGCATCTGTGTGTTTGCCTTTAACCTAGAGTTCTGTGTCAGCGGTACAAAATATGGAAACCAAGCAGCCACTAACCTTGTCAAATACAAGCTGTAGTTCACATAAGCACCAGTTGCGATCTATATAATACGTGATGACCAACAAAATGGCTCATTTATTTGTTGATGTCCAACCATCTAATGCTACACTGACTTTATTTGTTGTTGGCTACTGCTTTTTGATTGCATCAATAGTTAGGGAGTATTCTCTTTGGCAAATATAACTTAGAGTACTGGCTGAGGGCAGAATCAAATCCTGTTGTAAAGCATTAAACGTTCGTTGTAACTTGAGGTTTGAAATAGAATTCCATGGGATATGTGCAGAAACAAATCCTAGCATCAAATAGCGGTTTCAGGTAACTTGGTTGAATTCCTGGGTTGTGAAGTCCCTATCTGCCAATTTTGGACGTTCAGTCTGTCAAAATCATCAGTATAATCTTGGATTGTTCATCAATTTGTTTTTGATGGGAATGACATGCCACCATGACACTGTGACTGCCTTTCTTCTTGAGTACCGCTAGAGCTTGCTTATCACCAGCCGTACCAGTCAATTAAGTAATGTCAAACTCCGTTAACTTTTTCAGCTGTGCTTTGTGTCCCTGTGATGAATAGTGTTTCCCTATAGTACTTGTTCCATTCTCAGATGAATGTACATAAAACTGATAACAAACAATGTAAATGATGCCAGGGCTGCCATTTGATGCATTTGCATAAGGTTTGTAGAATCACGAAGCTGGTAGATGCTGGGAGCCACTCTATACAATTGTAGTTTTTGTTTGAACATTCATGGTGGTCCACCATTTATCATATATCATTTGCGATATTTCATCAGTCAAATCGCGAATAAAGACATGATCAGCCTTAGAAGAGTACATCACTTCCAGTGAGGATGTGTCAATGCACATTGCAGCAGCCATTGAAAAACCATTCAAAGGGAATATGAAAGTAGAGTTGAACAGATTGTCAGTTGAACTACAGTCAAAAAAATCAATTCGAGTATGGATATCTTGATGTCTGAAATACCCACTTCCACAGACCGTTTGAAGGAATACATGATAAACATGAGAATCGGTAGGTAAATAAAATTTTGAGTATGAGCGAAGTATTTCCATGTATAGAATTAGTCCATCTAGTTGTTCTGTTCAATATCGGAGGCATCAAACTGCAGTAGCATTATCCGCACTATGACGATGTGTTGATACTCCATTAGCACTTAGAATTAATTGTTAAGTCCATATTTACGCTCTAGCACAAAAAGTTGATACTCGCTATCATCCTCCTATTTGGAACTGATTAGGCAGTTATGGCAGTCACAACAGCGATAACATTAGCAATTCACCTCAATCCCCTCGTGTTGGAGATGTCGTATGACTAAAAATCGTTGACCCATCGTCCACACTGACTTTTAGTCCTGCAATCTAGGTGTATCCTGTGCACACAGAATATGTCTCATTATAACAGCGGGCTATCAGCTGTATTCAATAAGAATATGCTGTGCGATACGGTTTAATTGTGATTTAATTACCCCAAGCTAGGTTGCTCGAGTGCATCAGTAAAAATTGATTTGTTGATAAAGGCAGTCAAAATTGCAATTAAACTAATGGAGCTCACACAATCTGACGCGCTTGAGATGTTGTGCAACCAAATATCGTAGACGCTCCATTATGCTCACCTTTAGTTCTACAGTCTACGTGTCCAATTATGTAAAATTAATAAATATGATCATAACAACAGGCTTTCATGCATATTCAGTGAGACCATGCCGTGTGATACGAATTAATGGTGATTTAATCCTTCCAAGCCTGGTTGCTCGAGTGCATCAGTAAAATTGATTTGTTGATCAAGGCAGTCAAAACTGCAATTACACATATGGTGCTGACTCAATGTGACGCGCTGCAGATGTTGTGCGATCAAAAATCATTGACGCTCCGTTGACGCTCACTTTTAGCCCTGCAGTGTACATGTCTAATTATGCAAATTTCATAACTATGATTATAACGGCAGGCTTCCATGCTTATTCAATGAGAATATGCTGTACGATATGGATAAATAGTGATTCAATCTCTCCAAGCTTGGTTGCTCAAGTACATCAGTAAACATTGATTCGTCGATAAAGGCAATCAAAACTGCAAGTACACTCATAGAGCCCACACAATCCGATGTGCTGGAGATGTTGTGCAACCAAAAATCGTTGACACTCTGTTGATGCTCACATTTAGTCCTGCATTCTATGTGTCTTGTCATGGGAATGCAGTATATTGATTGTATCAGCAGGCTTGCATGGATATTCAATAAGAATATATATTTTCGATTATTTATAAGCTGTTGTACTATTTGTTTCAATATGACTATATACTATACATAATGGTACTACTATTTGACATGTGATGAACAGTTCGCGTAGCTATTGAAACTTAGTTTTTTAGTATTATACCGCTTATGACCGGCTTTACATGGTGTAAGGTCAATGATGTAAGTTTGTACTATATATAGCACACTTTCATCATCCAGCTGGTTGTGCCAAATATTCATGGTCTTCTTAAGGACTTTGTGAGATTGCCATCATGTATACAGGGTCTGAGTGCCAGGTTAGGCAGCTGAAGTTTCATTTGAATTACGTTTAATGCCAGTCTTTTAACCTGATTAGGCATGAGATCAGACCTCAATTTGTGACGCAAATACGACAACACTGAAGTAAAATTCTGGTGGCAAATTACGTGTTAATTAAGTTTTTACTTTCATTTTGAAAATAAATTTACTCAACTCAATCATGCTGAAAGGCAGTGTATCTTCTATATTAGATGTACTTAAAGTTCATACATTCGGCACTATCCTTGCACATGCATAGATAATTTTTTTTATCTTTCACAACCTTGTCACTAGAATTATAGAAAACTAACAAATATAAAAATAGGGCAAAAAAAGCATTTGCATATAAGACACTGTCGAAAACACCAATATGATGATCCATGACTATACAACAATTTATATCTACGGACCACCATGCTCCGTACCCAGATTCTCAGCTAAATCAGACGCTTGAATAATACTTAGTAGATGAAAATACTCGCAAGGGCTAATTCCGCACCGATTCAACCGTTTTGATTGACATGAATATATTAATAGTCTGATTAGGTTTGCCAACCCCTAGTCGCACATGACTACTTCCAGGTGGAGAGGGTGGTTGGGGCATAGAGTACATTGTCGCATCCATAAAATGACCGAATGCAACTGCATGGGCTGAATTTGTAATGTTATTCGGAGTAACCACCGCCAAAATCATCAATTCAGCTGTTCCATACTTCCTATCGCACACATGAAAGTAATCATCTGCATCCGCCCATCCTGGTGTAGTCAATTCCTCGAGCTTCATCCGCTTCGTCCGAAAGGTATCAAGTTGTTCCTGTACTGATTTGATGATTGTGCCAACTACCCAATCAGATAGATCTTCATCACTGAGCTCTGCATCGTCATTGTCCTCTCCATCCTCTTCCTCATCTGTATCATCTGCCTCATCCGAAGTTGCAACATCATCAACACTCTCTCCCATTGCTTCCAGCATCTCTTCAAATGACATTTTGGTTGTACCAGCCGCTGCTCTTCTTAATACAGAGTCCTGCTCTCTCTCCACTGCTGCTTCTGCTTCCGCAACCCTCAGTCCTGCTGCTGCGGTTTCACTCTGCGCAGAGCGCCAAGCGCCCGGACCTGTTGGGCTTCGACACCAGTCTGGCCTCGGTTTGCATTATAAGGTCGTGTTGTTGCGCGCATAGTTGATTTGCCGTATGTGCCCTCCAGGAGTGCTGAAAAGTTTTGTTTCGGAGTCTGAACCATATTCGTTGCTCTGTGGTGTAGTTCGTATGAACTTTGTGGAGTAGATGTTGGAAGTTGGATGGAGGTGGAAAGGTGGGTCTTTATAGTTATAGTTATACTTCCAAAATGATCCTAAAGGCAGGCACTATGACTGCAACAGCTTGGAACAATGCTCAATCTTAATTCAACATCCGTTCAACTTGGCTGCAGACAGTGTTGCACATGACATGGCTTCAGTTATAACGGCTATTACCCCGAACATATGACCACCGGTTACCATCCCAAACGTTTCATATTGCCAGCCGTTCAGCTATATGTAATATTAAAAGACAACAATTAGCAGGGTTTGAAACAGGCCAACATCCTTGCGATTTTGCAGCCTTCCACAGCAGGGTCCATCGTGAAATACTACAATGCGATAATGTATATATTGACAGTTGAAAACTAAGATTCACCTTGATATTCGCATCAATTCTTATATATTCTTCAGGTTCTTCCTCTTTTCCAAACTCGAATTCTTCTCTCTTCACTTACCATATTCCCAAGCAATGGCTCAACCACAAGCAACTGCTTCTAGTGGTCAATTGGAGAATGTATCAACGCCAACGCCCGCCTCTACATCGAATACAAGCGTTCAACGAACTCTTCTCCAACGTCACGCCCAGAATCCTCACCAAACTGCAGCCGATATTGCAACAAGAAATATCCATGAGAACAACAAGTTGAAAATTGTACGCAAAACTGGTGCAAAGAAAAACAGGGAAAACCATGCCATAGGATGTATGATACCTGATCTTCAAGAACGACAGTCAACTGATCAGATATAATTAGCTGCAATTAGTTCGGAACTACATAAACATTTCAACCAGAGCCGAAAAGGCAACCCTCCGTGGGCTACCAAGGGATTTGTCCGAACAGTCCTTGAGATTGAGGATCATGATGTTGTCAACTCTGGAGTTGTTGCAGATGAATTTTCTGACAAACAACCTTGGGAGTGGACACGAGTATCCTGAAAAGCATTAGAGGAGGCCATGGAGCAGTATATGATTGAAGTAACTGCTTTTTCTAACGTTTAATTTTACTTACTGCATCTGAATTTTAGTAGGTTTTTAACATGTCCGCAACAATGGCCAGGCAAGGTGGGTGTATACAGTTCGAGCATGCAGACATGCGCATCGCGCTCAACATGGTAAATATGGCCAAACATGGCATATCGCACGCAGCAATCGAAGAAACTAAAAATTTGATTAAAAACCATTCAGCAGACATTCGAGAAGAGAAGAGAAGTGGTGTTGACTTTGCAGACCATAAGAGTATGAAGGCGGTCATTGAAATGCATCCATCCATGATCTATGATAATCACTTGAATGGCTGCCTTCATTGCCAACCCAAGATTCCCCAAAATTCTGCAACCCACTGGAGGCGCAAAGGCACGAAGCCTGGAACCATTACAGTACCAACAGTGTTGGCAGCACCAGTTGTATCTGCAATCCCTGGACTATCTGCAGCCCGAGCAGCACAACTTACTCCTAAAAGAGTGTTTCATCTCAGCCTTTTGAATGAATTTACCCCACTTGAAGATTCAGAAGATGAAGACAATTCTAATTATGATGGCTCCAGTACTGATGACAGCATCGAGAATATGTCAGGTATGCACTCCCCCTCCTCACATGAATAATTACTAATCAGCATTTCAAAGAGAACGACAGTGATGATGAAGATATTACAAATGAAGGGGAATTGTCAAGGATTCAGGGCTGGGTGTCGAGGGTTCAGGGCTCGGGGTTCTAGGGGTTATACAATCCAAGAGCAGGCAAGCTCAGAGTCGAGAATAGCCTGTAGCTAAAGAAACAAGGGCTGTACGCAAGAGACTCGATCCGAAATAACTGAGTGTGAAAGAAGTGAAAGCCGAAGCTAATTGATTGTTTTGTAGACAAGAGAACGAGTGAAGAAAGAACTTATCCTCCGCCGAACGCCTGGCTTATATACAGTAATTCACTCGTTCATAATACATTCGAACTCCTGCTTTCTTTGTACACCGCTTTTGTACGATTCCGTCGTTTTCCTAACTCGAAACTTGATTTCGTTCTCGTCGTGCTTTAGCCTCCGTTCGAAACCTGATTTCATTCTCGTCGTGATTTAGCCTCTGTTCGAAACTTGATTTCGTTCTCGTCGTGCTTTAGCCTCCGTTCGAAACCTGATTTCATTCTCGTTGTGCTTTAGCCTCCGTTCGAAACTTAACCATTTAAATTATTCACCGATCGTCACTCCACCACTGATCGTCACTCAGCACAACCGTGACAGTAGCTCCCCCTCTCCAATGCCGAGTACCTACGAGGTTTACGACCCCGGCCTTCCAGGTTGTTCGGTGTGAAAGTCATCGATAGCCTTAAGTCCATCCACATTGGCCGCGGGCTCCCAACTGCGCTCGTCGTACCCTCTCCACTTCACAAGATATTGTAATTGCTTTCGGAACAGCCTGGAATCGTCCACTCGCTCGACTTCGTACTCCTCTTCTCCTTCGACTATCACCGGTGGTGGGGGTTCTTGCTCTTGGTATGGGAGAGGATCTTGAGCGGCTTTCTCCAACCGAGATATCGGTTGGACATTGTGAATGCGTAGCTGATTGGGTAGTTTGATTCGATAGGCCCAGGGACTAATGACCTCGGTGATTTCGTATGGCCCTATGCGTTTCCAGTCGAGTTTCTTGCTTGGTCGGGTTGTTGATGTATTTCGTGCGTCCAGCCATACTCTATCGCCAACTTCCAATGGCATGCCGACCCTTCGGGTCTTGTTGGCCTGTTCAGACTGTACAGCCTGGGCTCTTTTCATTTCCGCCCTGAGTTCGCTGAAAAGTTGCTCCATCCGTTGGGCCATCTGCTGGGCGTTGACTTCACGAATATCGTTAGGATCTTTGATTGGGTGTTGGCCAAAGGTCATTCGTAGATGAAAGCCGTAGTTGCCAAAAAACGCGGAGCAATTAGTCGTTTCCGAGGTATGATTGTTAGCTGCGAATTCCGCCAATGGTAACCACCGGACCCAATCGTCCTGCTGGTAATTAACAAAGTTTCGGAGGTACTGTTCCATTACTGCATTGACTCTTTCAGGTTGACCGTCGGTCTAAGGATGAAATGCGGATGACAGCCTTCGTTCGATTCCCAATCTTTCGCAGACGTGTTTCCAGAATTCCGAAGCGAATTGCGGTCCTCGATCGGACACTATTGTTTCGGGCAGTCCGTGCAGTCTGAACACTTCTTTAACGTACATTTCTCCCAGCGTCTTTCAATCTACTTTGTCAGTACAGGGTACTAAATGTGACATCTTTGTTAGGCGATCGACCACTACCCATACTGCGTTGAACCCTTCGCTTTCTGGCAGTCCGACTACGAAGTCCATGCTCAGATCTTTCCATGGTTGCTCCGGTACTTCTAGTGGTCGTAACAAGCCATGAGTTTTTCCGTGGGTTGCCTTGCTCCGTTGGCAGGTGTGGCAGTTTCGTACGTGGCGGTCCACGTTCTTTCTCATCTGGTTCCAGGAATGGTTTCGGCTTAGCAGGTCGTAAGTTTTTGCTCGTCCTCGATGTCCCGCGACTGGAGAATCATGGCATTCCTGAATCCACTTGAGCTTGTCTTCTTCTGTTGGTAGGATTTGTATTTCAGAGATTTCCAGCGACTGGTCCTTATGCGTACATAGCCCTTCGCTACTGTCGTGCGGGCAATGCTGACATACGTTTTTTATCCAGTTCCATAACTCTTCGGGGCTTACGGAGTCGCTGTCCAGGTTGACTGTTTCCGCAAATGCCACGATTTACTTTTTGCGTACTCTCCCGTCGAGGTTTTCCGTTTTTAGCACGATTTGCTGGGTTTTTTCTGCCCCCCCCTTCGGAGGAATGTCTCATGGCATTCTTGTAAGTGCATCGGGTTTTTGACCTTGCTTTCCTGGCCGGTAAACTATCTTAAATTTAAACCTCGACAGAAATTCGGACCATCTGGTCTGCCTTCGATTTAACAGTTTCGATGTCATGAAGTACTCCAGGTTCTTGTGATCGGTAAGAATCCTAATCGGATGTGCTGAACCTTCGCATTCGGGTCTCCATTGTTCCAGGCTTTTGACTATCGCGCCTAATTCTTGGTCATAGATTTCATAATTTTCTTCGGCAGGCGAGTGTTTTTTGGAGAAGAAGGCCACCGGATGTAGCACTCCTTGGTCGTCGTATTGAGAGAGGACTCCTGCGGATATGTAACTTGAGGCGTCGGTTTCGAGAACTATCTCTTTTTCATAATCGAAGTGGGCTAGCACTGGTGCGGTTGTAAAAGCTTTCTTGAGTTCGGCGAATGCTCTTTTTTGATCGGGTCCCCAGTGAAAAGGTACTAACTTTTTCGTAAGTTTTGTTAGCAGTTGTACCACCCTTGTGTAGTTCCGTATGAATCGTCGATAGAAGTTGGCAAAGCCCAAAAAGGCTTGGACTTCTTTAAGTTTCTCCGGTGCTTCCCAATTTTCAACGGCTTGGACTTTCTCCGGATCCATTCTGATTCCGTTCACTCCGACAATTAACCCTAGGTACTTGACTTCCTCCTTATGGAACTCGCATTTCTCTGCTTTTAGGTAGAGACCAGCTTCCTTAAGTGGGATCATAACTGTTCTGACGTGTTCCTTGTGTTCCCTCAGGTTATCGCTGTAAATAAGGATGTCGTCCAAGAACGCCGTGCAGAAGATATCCAAGAATGGTCGTAACGTATCATTGATGAATTCTTGGAACGACGCCGGTGCGTTGGTAAGTCCAAAGGGCATAACTAGGGATTCGAAAAGTCCATAGCGGGTCCTAACGGCCGTTTTCCACTCATCCCCTTCTGCGATTCTAATCATGTTATATGCATCGCGGACGTCTAGCTTGGTGTAATAGCTGGCCTTCGAGAGTCTTAGCAGGGTCTCTTGGATCAATGGTAGGGGGTACCGGTGCTTTATTGTTCTTTCATTTAGGCCTCGGTAATCGACACAGAGTCTTAAGCTTCCTCCCAGCTTTGGAGCGAAGAGTACTGGGGCTCCGCAGGGTGATGAGGACGACTGGATAAATCCCTTGGACAAGTTCTTCTCTATCCATTCCTTTAAAACTTGTAGCTGTTCTCGAGATATGCTGTAAATAGGCCCAAACGGCGGTGTGAAGCCCTCCTGTAACTTAATTTTGTGATCGTAGGGTCGGTGCGGTGGTAGCGTTTCAGCGATTACCTTGCTGATCAGGGGTAAAAACTCGTGGTATTCCTTGGGGATGACTTCTTCGAGGGATTTTTCTTATAGATCCTTTATTCCCAAGGCTTTGTTGATTTCGTACAGTGTGATGGTGTAAACCTTGAGTTTCTCCCTTCTGACTCTTCTCACGAAAGGTGATGCTGCTACTGTGCAGATGTCTAATTTTGGTTTTTCCGGATCTGCTGCTGTTGTTTCCATGTGTTTGCCCCATATCCATATGCTCGAATGATGTTGGCAATGCTGTTGACAGTAGCTGCTTTCGAAGCCGATCCTTCGCGCCTGGAATTTAACTGTTACGTCGTGAAGTTGTAACCATGGCAATCCTAGCACTATCGGATGATGTCCTAGTTTTGTGACTAACGCTGGTAGCTGTTCCTGATGTGATCGTATTCCCAAGTTTAATTTGGCCATAGTCGTAATTGTTCCTGATTCGATGGGTCTTCCATCGATAACCTCTAACTCTCTTGATTCTCTTAATTCCTTCTCTTTTAACTGATGATGGCTAACAAAATCCTTATCCACAAAAGCTATTCCCATGGCTCCGCAGTCAATTAAAGCATGTGTATCGATTAACCTGTCTCCGATTTTCAGTGAACATTTCACAACAAGATGCTTGCTTTCCATTGAAGACTCCTTAATTTCTGAACTACTAATCGAAAACTGCGAAATTCCAAAACGAGGCTTAACAACTGTAGACAAAGGAGATTCGTGCCCAGAGCAATGGCCATCCTTATTGCACTGGCTTAAACTTTTCCCGACTCGACTTCCCTTCCTTTTCCCATTCCCGAATCTGCATCCATTTCATTTCCTGCTTTCTTAAAAGGCGTTACTTCCACCTGTCCCGATGCTGCTTTTAACTTCATTGGACACGATGCCGTGAAATGCCTGCTATCTCCGCAGTACACACAAAGTCCTCCCTCCCTTCGTCTCTTCCTCTCTTCTGGAGTAATCTTTTTTTCTTTGATTGCGGAGAGGTCCATTGGGGCAGGGCCATGATATCCTGCCACGGTCCCTGCGGGTGCTGTCTCCGAGGTTGATGGAGCGGATGTGTTGTTGATTTCTGGTTTCTTGGATCCTCCACTCCATCGTCCTGACTTTCTCTCAGCGGCTCGGGCGCGGATTTGGAAGTCTCACTTCGAAAACATTTTGACGAATTCCGTAAGATCCGACGGGATGGCGCAGTGCTGTAGTGAGTCCTTCAGCTCCTCAGATAGGCCTTGTCGTAATACTTCTAACTGGGCTGCTTCGTTCCAATCGACATCAGGTACCCACCGTTGGAATTCTGCGTAGTATTGGGCAAATTCTCGATCTTTTTGCTTAAGTTTGAGCAGTTCCCGATTCGCTGTGGCCCGTATGTCCTGGTCTCCGAAAGCCAATTGCAATAGGTCCAGCAATTTTTCTAGTGACTCTAACTTCAGATCTCCGGTATTCCTGTTGATGTACGGTTGAATTTGATTCAGGGCCACGCCTTCTAGTCGATTTGTCGCGTACCTCATTTTGGATTGTTCGCTGAAGAATCGTCCCTGTTCATCTGCAATTTTCATGGCTAGTTGTGCCATCCATCCTCGAAGTGCCCTTGGTCTGTTCCTGAAAATCGGAGAATTTCGCTGCCTTTATGTCCTCTGTTACCGCCACCATTAACACCATTCCACGCGAGTGCGAGCACTCTTTTGACCTGATCCCGATATTCGTTTCTCTCTTCTCTAATTATTTTCAATTGTTCCTGTGTATCCTCGAGATCCTGCCTTAATACCTCCGTATCTGTTGGCATTCTGTTTTCCAGTCGTTGTTCTAATTTGGTGACTTTGATCTGAAAGTCCCCATGTGTACAGGCGGGCACTCTTGCTTCCAAGTCCTTCACTTTTTGTTGTGTTAATGCCAGTTCTTGGTCCGTGTTTTCTTTGTTTTGTTCGAGATCTTTCCCTGCTTTTAACAACTCGGTGATTCGTTCTTGAGCTGTTCAGATGCTTGCTGCTTGGGTGACGATTTGTTTGTTTAGTCGGCTTATTTGATTCTCGACTTAAGATGGGGATGCCTGTAGTAGTTGACATAAGGTATCCTTCATTGCATTCGCCGCTTCCAGGGCTTGTTCTAGGTTCAGTTTGGTGAAATCCACCAATATCTGTCTCCCTATTATTTCTTGGCTTATTCTGGAAAGCTCAATGTATCGGGCTTCTGAGGAGCTGCCTTCCATCTTTGCAATTTTCGAACAGTGATTGGTATAGGTATTTGGTGATTCTCCAGCCAAAGGTTTGTGCTACTTCAAGGCAATCGTCACAGATGTGCCTCCAGGTATCGCTTTTCCAGTATATCCAGCAGTCGTTGCCACAAGGAATTTCACACCAAATACACTTATTGGGGTTCCAGCACATTAACGCCTGGCTAGGTACCAAGGCAAGAGGGTTTCGAGAGCGAGGGTCCACAGTAAACAAAGGATACAATAGCGTTCCTCGATGCAATCGAAAAAAGTATCGAATTCCTCCATACCGCAGTTGCAGGTAGGTATTTCGGCCCACTCTTGAATTGCTCCGCAGTTGCAGTGGATGGTTGGGTTTGGATAATCGTGATCTAAATCTCCTTCTTCTTCTAGACAATAACAAAAATAAATACAGTGGCAGGTCCTTTGGTTCTCGCTCGTATATTTAGAAGTGGCACTGATTGCCGAAAATATCTGGATTCGTAGGTCTTCAAAAGGTCCACAAACAAGGTAAACAGATTCGTCTCCAGTAGGAATGGATAGCCAATCTGTTTTCGAAGTTGCTTGCTGAAAAAACTTTGCAGGACGTGTTGCAAGTGCGATGACAGTAATAGCAGCCTAAACGGTGAGGATAACGGCACATAAAAACAAGAATATAACCGGTAGAATTGATTTTAGACTCGTTCTTCTGTCAAGGATTCAGGGCTGGGTGTCGAGGGTTCAGGGCTCGGGGTTCTAGGGGTTATAAAATCCAAGAGCAGGAAAGCTCAGAGTCGAGAATAGCCTGTAGCTAAAGAAACAAGGGCTGTACGCAAGAGACTCGATCCGAAATCACTGAGTGTGAAAGAAGTGAAAGCCGAAGCTAATTGATTGTTTTATAGATGAGAGAACGAATGAAGAAAGAACTTATCCTCCGCCGAACGCCTGGCATATATACAGTAATTCACTCGTTCATAATACATTCGAACTCTTGCTTTCTTTGTACACCGCTTTTGCACGATTCCGTTGTTTTCCTAACTTAAGACTTGATTTCGTTCTCGTCGTGCTTTAGCCTCTGTTCGAAACCTGATTTCATTCTCGTCGTGCTTTAACCTCTGTTCGAAACTTGATTTCGTTCTCGTTGTGCTTTAGCCTCTGTTCGAAACCTGATTTCATTGTCGTCGTGCTTTAGCCTCCGTTCGAAACTTAACCATTTATATTATTCACCAATCGTCACTCCACCACCGATCGTCACTCAGCACAACCGTGACGGGAATAAGTGTGTAGGTTTATGGGCACACTTAAATACTTTCGATATTTAATCTATTATTGAGTTTCTGCTGTCAAACTGAGCAATATAATGATGAATAAAATGGAATAGAATCTGTGAAGTGAGTTTTAATAATGCTTCCATGCTATCTCTGAGAGTGAGTATCAGCAATTATTGAATCGCGATATATCAGTATCGCACAAAATTTGTTACTTAAATAAGAATGAATGCTTGCCTTTACACATGAATATGCTGTAAATGTGCGATCAAACAACCAGGCTACAAGTCTGAAAGTGAGTGTCAATGGAGCATCCACGGTTTTTGGTGGTACAACATCTGTAGCGCGTCAGATTGTGTGAGCTCTAGGAGTAGAATTGCAGTTTTGACTGCCTTTATCAACAAATCAATTTTACTGATGCACTCAAGCAACCAAGCTTGGAGGAATTAAATGACAATCAATCCGTATTATACGGCATATTCTTATCGAATATGCATGCAAGCCCGCCTGTCAAGGGTTCAAGGCTCAGAATTTCAGGGGTTATAAAAACCAAACGGAAAGGTACAGTGATCGCGAGAACTGCGTAACAAACTACAGACTCGAAATCTGGAATCACAGAAGTGAACAGAGGTTGGTGCCGAAGTTATTGATTGTTTTGTAGACTAGAGAACGAGTGAAGAACAAACCTATCCTCCGCGAATCCAGCATCCTTATATACAGTTAACGTGACCGTCGTCACCTTTGCTCACTCGTTCTGAAATACATCGTAACTCCACCAACAATGTATGCAACCCTTTCAGCCCGTGGCCTACACCATAACCATCACGCCATATTTACAACGCAACCGACGAAACCTGATTCCAGCCAACGAAACCTGATTCTTTCCAACGAAATCGGATTCCAACCAACAAAACCTGATTTCCGTTGTATTTCTGTATCTGAATCATCGATCCATCTTCCTTCCCCGATCCTCACTCGACACAACCGTGACAGTAGCTCCCCCTTCCACAGGCCGAGTTCCTACAAGGCTATTGATCCGGGTTTGCCAGGTTGTTCTTTGTGGAATACATCGATTGCTTGAAGTCCGTCCACATTGATTGCCGGTTCCCAGCTTTGTTCATCATAGCCTTTCCACTTGACTAGGTACTGCAGTTGTCGTCAAACATCCTTGAGTCGTCGATACGTGCCACTTCGTATTCTTCTTCTCCGTCCACAACAACTGCGGGTGGTGCGGATTCTATTTGCCCTGGCAAGGGTCTTCCGATACTTTGATCAAGCGGGAGATTGGTTGTACTGTAAGAATGTGAAGATCCTTGGGTAACTGTAACCGGTAGGCCCATGAACTGACGACCTCTGTAATCTTGTAGGGTCCCAGGCGTTTCCAGTTAAGTTTCTTGCGGGGTCGTTGTGTTGTAATATTCCTGGCGTCCATCCAGACTCGATCCCCAACCTTTATCTGCACTCCCTCTTGTCGACCCTTGTCCGCTTGTTCCGCCTGAATATCTTGCGCTTGAGTCATTTCAGCCTTCATCTGTTGGAAGATATCGTTCATTTTCTGGGAGAGGGTGTTTGCATTTACTTCCCTGATATCGTATCCATTCTGACTCGGATGTTGACTAAAGGTCATTCTTGGATGAAATCCGTAATTGCCAAAAAATGGTGAGCATCCTATTGTTTCCGAGGCATGATTGTTCGACGCGAATTCTGCCATTGGTAACCATTGTATCCAGTCGTTCTGTTGATAATTGACGAAGGCCCTGAGGTACTGTTCCATAATGTCGTTCATTCGTTCTGTATGTCCATCTGTCTGCGGATGAAATGCAGTTGACAGCCTTCGTTCGATTTCGAGTCTTTCACAAACATGTCTCCAGAACTCTGACGCGAATTGGGGACCTCTGTCTGATACTATGGTGTCTGGTAAGCCATGTAACTTGAACACCTCTCTTATAAACATTTCGCCCAGCTTCTTGCCATCTGTATCGTCCCGACCTGGTACTAAATGTTTCATTTTTGACAACCTATCGACCCCTACCCATATGGTGTTGTACCCCTCGCTCTCTGGTAGTCCCACCACGAAATTCATACTCAGATCCTTCCACGGTTGTTGCGGTATTTCCAGTGGTTTGAGCCATCCGTGGATTTTCGGGTGGGTTGCTTTGCTGCGTTGACATACGTGGCAGTTTCATACATATCTGTCCACGTCCTTCCTCATACCTGGCCATTGATGACTTCTTTTGAGGAGTTTGAAGGTTTTTGCTCGTCCTGGATGTCCTGCTGCTGGTGTATCGTGATGATCCTTTATCAATTGAAGTTTCTTCGAGATTTCTTCGCTGATAATTTCCGTGGCGTTGGCACACAGTCCTTCGCTGCTGTCATACGGGCAGTCCTTGCACACCCTTTGAATCCAATTCCACAACTCTTCTGAGCTAACTTCATCTGCTTCTCGATTGACTACTTCCGCAAACACTACCACCAATCCCTTCTGTATTCTTTGGTCAAGATTTTCCGTCTTCAGCACGATTTGTTGGGTTTTTTCTGCCCCCCCGTTCGGAGGAATGTCTTCTGGCATTCTGGTGAGTGCATTGGGCTTCTGACCCTGTTTTCCTTGACGGTATATACTCTTGAACTTGAATCTTGATAGGAATTCCTACCATCTTGTTTGGCTTCTATTGAGCAGCTTTGATGCCATGAAGTATTCGAGATTCTTGTGGTCTGTCAGTATTTTGATAGGGTGTACTGACCCTTCGCATTCCGGTCTCCATTGTTCCAGACTTTTAACGATGGCGCCCTACTCTTGATCATAAATTTCGTAATTTTCTTCCGCTGGTGTATGTTTCTTTGAACAGAATGCCACTGGATGGAGGATTCCCTGATCATCGTACAGTGATAATACTCCCGCGGATACATAACTCGATGCATCGGTTTCTAGGACGATTTCTTTTTCGTAATCGAAGTGTGCTAGGACTTGTGCTGTTGTAAATGCTTCCTTCAATTCGGCAAATGCTCTCTTTTGATCGGGGCCCCAGTGAAAAGGTACCAGTTTCTTCGTAAGTTTGGTTAATAGTTGGACCACCCGGCTATAGTTTCTGATAAACCTTCGGTAGAAGTTTGCGAATCCTAAAAATGCTTGAACTTCCTTCAGCTTGCCAGGTGCTTCCCACTCTTTCACCGCTGTTACTTTTTCCGGGTCCATTCTAATCCCATTTACCCCAACTATCAATCCCAGATACTTCACTTCCTGTTGATGAAACTCGCATTTTTCCGCTTTCAGATATAGACCAGCCTCCTTAAGCGTCGTCATTATTGCTCTGACGTGTTCCATATGTTCCTTTAAATTGTCACTGTAAATAAGGATGTCGTCCAGAAATGCCGTACAGAAGATGTCCAGAAAGGGGCAAAGAGTATCGTTGATAAATTCCTGAAAGCTAGCTGGTGCATTGGTGAGTCCAAAAGTCATAACGAGGGATTCGAACAGGCCATAGCGAGTCCTAAACGCCGATTTCCATTCGTCTCCTTCTGCTATTCGGATCATGTTGTAGGCATCTCGAACATCTAGTTTGGTGTACCACTTGGGTTTTGACAATCTCCACAAGGTTTCCTGGATTAACGGTAATGGATATCGATTTTTTATGGTTCCTTCGTTGAGTCCTCGATAGTCCACGCACAGTCGTAAGCCTCCATTCGGTTTAGGTGCGAACAATGACGGTGCCCCACATGGTGATGATGACGATCTGATGAATGCCTTTGACAAGTTCTTTTCGATCCACTCTTTTAGGACCTGAAGTTCTTCTCTTGACAGGCTGTATATTGGTCCAAAGGGTGGGGTGAATCCGTCTTGGAGTGTGATCTTATGATCGTATGGTCTGTGTGGTGGTAGCCTGTCAGCGATTACTTTATCAAAGAGGGGGAGAAACTCATCATATTCCTTGGGAATTAACTGTTCCAGCGGTTTTTCTTGAAGGTCCTTCACTTCTAGGGCCTTATTGATTTTGTATAAAGTTACCGCGTACACCTTGAGTATCTCCTTTTTATTCCGTCATATGAATGGAGCTGCTGCTATGGCACATATGTCCAGTTTTGGTCCATTGGATTCAGTTGTTTCCATATGATTTCCCCATACCCATACGCTCGAATGATGTTGACAATGCTTCTGGCAGTAATCGCTTTCAAATCCTATTCTTTTCTTTTGGAATTTGACTGTAACATCGTGAAGTTGTAGCCATGGTAATCCAAGTATGATTGGATAGTGTCCAAGTTTCGTAACGAATGCTGGTAATTGCTCCTGATGTCCGCGTATTCCTAAGTCCAGTTCAGTCATGGTGGTGATGGTTCCTGATTCGATGGGTCTTCCATCTATAACTTCTAATTCTCTTGATTCTTGTAATTCTTGTTCTTGTAATTGATGATGGCGGACGAATTCTTTGTCAATAAATGCTATTCCAGTAGCTCCACAGTCTATCAAAGCGTGGGTATCAATGATCTTGTCTTCTATTTTCAGCGAGTATTTCACAACAAGATGATTGCTTTCCATAGAAGACACTTTTATTTCTGCGCTTGATATAGAAAACTGCGAAATACCAAAACTAGCATTGACTGACAAAGGAGATTCGTTTCCAGCGCAATTGCCATCCTTATTGTACTACACTAAACTTTTCCCGATTCCACTTCCTTTCCTTTTCCTGTTGTTGAATCTTCATCCCCTGCATTCGCTGCCTTCCTAAACGGTGTCACTTCCGTTTGTCCTGATGCTGCTTTCAGCTTTCTTGGGCGCGATGCCGCGAAATGTCTGCTATCCCCACAGTACATACATAATCCTCCTTCCCTTCGTCTCTTCCTTTCCTCAGGTGTGATCATCTTTCCTTTCACTGCCGAAAGATCAATTGGAGCGGGGCCATGATAACCTGGAACTGATCCTGCTGGTGCAGCGTCCGGGCGGATGTGGTGTTGGTCGTGGAATCGGATCTCTTGTAACCCTCCCATCTTCCAGATTTCTTTTCCGCCGCTCTCCTTCTCAGTTGCAAGTCTCTTTTTGACACCTTCTTGACTAATTCGATCATGCTTTCTGGCTCTTCGATATGTTGTATGGAATCTTTGAGCTCGTTGGATAATCATTTTCGTAACATGTCCAGTTGTGCATCTTCGTTCCACTTGGTGTCTACTACGTATCTTTGAAATTCCGCGTAGTATTGGGAGAATTCGCGGTCTCGTTGCCTAAGTTTCTCGAGTTCTCACTTTGGCATTGCTGCTCTGTCTTGATCTCCGAATGCTACGTCCAGCAAATCAATTAGGTCTTTCAGGGTATTGAGCTTAACATCCCCTGAGATTTCATCACAGTGTGGCATTAACTGTGCCAGAGCCACTCCCTTTGGACATCCAACTGCATACCTCAGCTTCTTCTGTTCGTTGCTGAATGCCTTCGGTTTTCCGGCTATCTTTAACTCCAACTGCACCTTCCACCCTCGAAGTTCCTTCCTATCTTCTCCTGAGAAGCTGGTAATGTCATTTACCTTTTCCTCACGTTCTTCCCTGTCCGTCCTTTCCCCTGTTCTCCCCTTCTTCCTTCCGTCAATTTCAGGATCCTGGTTACTTGCTGTCGATTTTCTTCCGCCAGTTCCCTGAATAACTCCATTTGAGCCTGGGCGTCTTCCAGATCTTTCCCTAGTTCCGCCAGGTCTGGATTTGATTCCTCCAATGTTTGTTTCAGAATCCGGACTTCTTCTTCCAGATCCCCATGGCTGCATGCCTGCGGTGTCATTTCAGCGGTTGCTGCTTGTTGCGTGAACAGTAACTTCTGCCTCAGGTTATCCCTTTCTTGGACGACTTTTTTTCCTTCTGCCAACAACTCCGATATTCGTGCTTCCACATTCTTCACAGATTGCTGTTCCTTGAGCAATTCGTTCAATCTGCTGGTTGTCAGTAGTTGGCTCAGTGCTGTTAGCCCTGCGTTGATGTCAGTGATGTGATTCCTGAGTTGTATTTCGTTCATGGCTACTGTATTCTTTGCTGCCACGTTTTCCAGTTCTATTTGTAAAGCTCCAGTCAACGTGACGTCGCGAGTTGGTCTTGAGGATTCTCCGGACCTTTTCTGATGATGTAGAGAGGCGGCTGTGAGGAGGCGGGGTTCTGTCAAACAGTCTCTGAATTCGTTTATGTTGACTTGGATTTGTTGAACTGCCGCTTCGATTTCTGCTTCTAGAAATGGGTTGACCATCTACCAGAAGAACACCTCGTGTTTGCTGGGTGTCGTTACGATGATCAGCGGGTTGGTAAAGGGGCCGGATGAAGCTCGCGGTCAACTCCCTTGCCCTTGTTTGCTTTTCGTTCGTTGAAATCCGCACACGAGATTTGACTTTCTATGTCCTTCTGTGTTGCTTTGATCGTAGATTCAGATTTTGTTGATTGAGCTTCTGCTGCTCTGCCGATTGTTGTATGCGTTCCTCCGCAGTTATGTTCGCAGTAGCACGGTTCGTCGTTCTGGCAGTCGACGTGAAGACCGTAATATTTGGTACAGAAGTTTTTGAATACTGCGTCGTCGATTTGGAGGCCTCCTCCGTTTCTTGCTGCTTCTGTCCAGTAGCTATTCCAAGGGGATACTGCTTGTGGCTCGTGCCAGAAATATACTTCCAAAGGTTCCTCGGATTCGTTGAGGATAGCGTCGATGCTATCAAAGGCGTTCAGGGGTTCTTGTTCGAAAAGGTTGATGGTTCGACCAGCTAGATCGAAGAAACTGATACGGGATTGTTGAGGTTTGTTGTTGTTGTACGTTGGCATTTAAAACAGTGTGGATCCTTCTCGTCGATGTTTCCACAGGCACACAATGCAGGAATGTCACCAAAAGCTGTGTACTGTGAGCTTATTTCGAAGTTTCCAACTGATTTAAACACGGAACAAAGAGAGTTGCAAGGTCTGTGACAAAAGTATCAACCGCTTGGGTGAGAGTAGTGGCACATATACTAAAAATATAACCGGTAGAATCGATTGTAGACTCGTTCTTCTGTCAAGGGTTCAAGGCTCAGAGTTCTAGGGGTTATGAAAACCAAACGGAAAGGTACAGTGATCGCGGGAACTGCGTAACAAACTAGAGACTCGAAATCTGGAATCACAGAAGTGAACAGAGGTTGGTGCCGAAGCTATTGATTGTTTTGTAGACTAGAGAACGAGTGAAGAACAAACCTATCCTCCGCGAATCCAGCATCCTTATATACAGTTAACGCGACCGTCGTCACCTTTGCTCACTCGTTCTGAAATACATCCTAACTCCACCCAACTATGTATGCAACCCTTTCAGCCTGCGGCCTACGCCATAACCATCACGCCATATTTACAACGCAACCGACGAAACCTGATTCCAGCCAACGAAACCTGATTCTTTCAAACGAAACCTGATTCCAACCAACGAAACCTGATTTCCTTCGTATTCCTGTATCTCAATCATCGATCCATATTCCTCCCCCGATCTTCACTTGATACAACCGTGACACCGCCGTTACAATCATATCTATTGTTTTTGCACAACACAACGCCTAGGCTGCAGGAGTAAAAGTGAGCATCAACGGAGCGTCCATAATTTTTGGTCGCACAACATCTCCAGCGCGTCAGATTGTGTGAGCTCCAGATGTGGAATTGCAGTTTTGACTGCCTGTATCGACAAATCATTTTGTACTGACGCACCCGAGCAACCAAGCTTGAAGGAATTGAATAACGATTAATCTGTATTGCACAGCATATTCTTATTGAATATCCATGAAAGCCCACAGTTACAATCATATCTATTGTTTTTGCACAACAAAACGCGTAGACTGCAGCAGTAAAGTTGAGCGTCAACGGAGTGTCAACAATTTTTGGTCGAACAACAACTCTAGCGCGTCAGATTGTGTCAGCTCCATGAGTGTAATTGCAGTTTGGACTGCTTTCATCGACAAATTGATTTTTACTGATGCACTCGAGCAACCTTTGAAAGCAAGCTTGGACAAATTATATTACGATTAATCCGTATTGCACTGTATGTTCTGTTTCAATATATATGAAAGCCCGCGGTTACAATTATGTTGATCGTTTTTGTACAATAAAACGCGTAGACTGCAGGAGTAAAAGTGAGCATCAATGGAGCATCAACAATATTTGGTGGCACAACATCTCCTGCGCGTCAGATTCAGTGAGCTCTATGAGTATAATTGCAGTTTTCACTGTCTTCATCGACAAATCAATTGTAACTGATGCACTCGACCAATCAACCTTGGAGTAATCAAATCACGATTATTCTATATCACACAGTATATACGTATTGAACAAGCATGAACGCCCGCAGTTACAATCATATCTATTGTTTTTTCACAATATCAATTGTAGACTGCTGGACTGAAAGTGGGCGTCAATGTCATGTCAACTATTTTTGGTGGCACAACACCAGTAGTACGATGGATTTTATATATTTCGTTCATGTTTTCGCAATTTCGACTGCTTTCATTGATGCAATAGTTGGTAATGATGCATCCATACTACCTGTGACAGTGAGTATCAGCAATTATTAAATCGCAATTTATCAGTATTGCAAAATAGGTACTAATTATATATAACTTTTTGTCATTCTTTATAATTGAATATACAATGTGTACGTGAACATACATGTAGGCTACAGCACTCAAAGTGAACGTCAACGCAGCGTCAACAGATTATTGAGAAACAGTACAGAACTTATGTTATATTTCAACATCATATTTTTTAAAGAACGTTTGACAGTTTATAAATTTAAAACAGCAACTAATAACTGGTCGAGATCACCTGTAATTGATTTTGGAGTATTAACACAGTTCCCTAAGTAATGAACATATCACAATATTATATTACATCATATACAATGAAAAATTGGGCAGAAAGTGTGAAATGTTATTGAACTATTAAATTTATCTCTCTATAGATGTATGTGCAATGCTTTGCATTCGCCAAATACGCAAAAACCAGTTTTTAGAATCTGGAGGTTAGACCCGGTGGGTCTAACCAAACTCGGTAAAACCCGTGGGTTGGCAGGTTCGGTTCCGGGTTTGGAACTGGAAATTATGACTGGTTCAGGTTTAGTCTGGTTCCAGACCCGGACTGGGGCTCCGGTCCGGTTCCAAACACGGACTGCAGCCGGGTTACCCGGAACAGTGGCTAACACTACCCCCTCCACCCCCAGCAGGAACGAATTATAGCGAATCACCTTCGGTACCACTATAAGTACAACCACAGCCACCAAGAATTCTGAATTCAATCAAGAAGCAAAAAATTGAACTTCCCTACAAGTTTAAGGGAGACCCAATGCACAAGAACATGTTCTAATGCCATCAGATTACAGGAGTGGATTGCTTCCTGAGACACTTCAAGACTGAGTATGATGATGTTGATAATTAAATTATCTTCGTTGGAACTATCCTTCAAGAGAAAGCTTTGGGTTGGTACAACTACAGTGAAGAACAGCTTAGAAAGCATTTGCTGGTTGACATGTGGTCATCATTCACCAGCAATAGGGATGAACGATTCATCGACCCAGATGAAGTCCTGGAATACCTCCAAACGATGAATCAATTGCCCTACAAAGGACACATCTAAGACTAAATCGTCAAGATGGAGGACTTGAACTACCATTTCTGCTTATCAGGCATTGGATGGCAAAAGGCTCTATACGAAGGTCTCCACAAAGAAATAGAGGATCAAATATTCTTGTCGAAGAATGATCCAGACAACAACGCAGAATTCAAATCGCTGCCCAAACCTGTTGGCCATGCATATGAGAGACGCCTGCATGAGAAGCACCAATACAACGATCACAAACACAAAGACAAAAATTACAATCAGACGAAGCGTGATGATAATGGTATTAAGGACAATCAAGGGCAGAAGATCTATGAGAAAGGTTCTGACTTCAAGAAACCTTAAACAGAGAAGAAAGGTCCTGAACCAGTCAACACAGACAAAGGCAAAGCCCTCAAAGGCAGCCAGAAATCTTCGTTTGAAGTATGGGCTGTGCAACAAGTGCATGTGTGGCGGTTTTTCATAGCATCGATGGGTATTCTGTAAGAATGCCATCAAGATCTCCTCCAGTAAGAAGAAGAAGAAGGACAAGAAGTCTACAGTGGAAGCGCCAGAAGTAAGAACCACTTCTGCAAAGATCAAGCCCAGGAGTCTGTTTGACCAAATTACAAGATGGGCAGCAGCCTGAAGCTCTCGAGTGCTTCAGGATGTTGACTCCGATGGCATGGATAATGACCGATGAAACAAGTTTCTTTTGTTTTTCCTTTGTTCAATGAGATTGTGGCCTTTTTTATGGGTTTTGAGGTATAGACACCTCCAGTTATTGTTTTTATGAGTACAGATATTCATAATTCATTTGGGTTTGTATTTGGGTCCTACCAATGTGGTTATTGGTATTAGAGCTTGTTGATACTCAATATACTTTGTTTTCTGCGGTTTAAGAAAGTGTGCATGAGGATAAGTTCAAGACTTGAAATATGCTGGTCATATAGCATCGAAACGTGACAAGTAATTTCCATCAAACTTGAATAAACTCATTCGAACTCCCTTCATCAACCACAACCTATTGCGGCCATAGCTTCGTTGACAGGCAGTTTGCCATGGTTGTCGACCGCAAAGATTGAAAATGCAAGGTTGCGGCCGGCGCACCTCAGCCTGTACCCAAGACATCTTGACAATTATCCCCTGAACCTGAGACGGGTTCAAGATCCACAATGAACATGTTTGCAAGATTGCGAGACGAGAAGAAGGTTCCTGTCAGCGTTCACTTGGATATGATGTATGATATACCTATAATGTTGAAGCAGTGGGCAGAGTTGCATGGTGTTCCATATGGAACCACATATAGTCCAACACTTCAATGCAGTAAGAGTAGAAGGAGGTGGTTGGCAGTATACCTTTCCCGGTACTTTATGATATGAATCTCATCATACCAAAGAAACCTTCAAAATTGGCCCAATGGAGAATTCGTTTGATATCATGTTATTTTACTGGTGGATGTTCAAGTATAGAGCACTCAGCAGTGTTACCGATGATAATGATAAGCTCTAGTCTATGTTAAAACACTGCCATCAATATTGTACAATGTCAGCTGTATCCATGTTTTCAATTGCACATGACGATTCCATTTTGATGTTCGGTACTGAATTTTGATGGATCAGGGTGAATTGTTCAATGTATGTCAATGTAGCACATGAGATTGAGATCGATTGGGTAGACAAAATTCTATGGCAATTCAGAGACTTCGAAACATTATACAACAGAAAAACTCCCTATGCTCTTCCGCCTCATTAATCCTATAATAATGCAATTGACTTCATTGATGGTGAAAAACCTGGGTGGGGTCCCATCTACGGGCTCTCAGAAAAGGAGCTTTCAGTCTTTAAAGATTATCTAAAGAAAATGCTTCATTCTGGAAAGATCCATCCTAGCAAGTCAGCCACAGATGCACCCATGCTTTTTGTTCCAAAGCCACATGGAAGCTGCTTACCATTGTATGTGAAGTGGAGAGGTCTAAGTTGTAAGACGATGATAAACTGATATCCACTGCCACTTATGAATGAACTTCATGACAGGGTTGCTGGATTGAAGATTTTCACCAGGCTTGAGTTCAATGTAGTGTACAACCTCATTTGAGAAAACCCAGTGATGAATGGAAAGCAGCATTTCGTTCCAAATTTGGGCATTATGAATACCTCGTTATACCCTTCATATTGGCAATCATGGCAGCTACATTTGAAGATATGATGGATGAGGTCCTTCAAGATCTAGTTGATCGTGGTGAATTGCAGCTGCACTGCTTGAGAGATCATCCAAATTGATATTGACCAGCCAGGGAGTAAAAGGCATAACAAGTGGCATCATATAGACGATTTTGGAGAACATTGCCACTGATTGTTTTAATAAGGCCTTGAAAGTCCTTGACT
This sequence comes from Trichophaea hybrida, assembly GCA_015178995.1. Lineage (NCBI taxonomy): Eukaryota > Fungi > Ascomycota > Pezizomycetes > Pezizales > Pyronemataceae > Trichophaea > Trichophaea hybrida. Next base: position 110,288 of record WHVE01000308.1, on the reverse strand, counting down.
TGCTGTTTTTCTTTGTACTGCTCCGGAGATAGAAACCTCAATAAACGACATCTAATGGTTGTTTCCATTGTCAATTTCGTTGTCACTTCCATCATCACATGTAATGCAGCTCATTTATGATCCCAAGCATCCCAATTTGCTTTTCTTACTGCAAATGCATCATTCGGTAAATAGAAATTCATCATGTGAGTATAATAGTCACTGGTCTTATTCAAGGCATTAAACCCTTCCTTAATCTACTTCTTGTAAGAGCTTTTTCCAATCACAGTCAAGCACTGTTTAAGTGATCTGTACCATTGTATCTGCTTTCGGATGTGCTGCATGTGATGGATGTTGGAAAAGTTGAAATTGCAATCATTTTCAATGTATTCAACCATTTCTGCATCAATAATATCAATCTATGTATTATGAACGCACTGTTGATAGGCAGCCATTTTGTTCATGTTGTCAACTGAATTCGACTCAGCATTCATCAGCAAAGTCAATCGTCCGGTCCCGGAAGCCCTGCAACCCTCCAGAGGTTGCAGAGAATGATGTTGAATGATACACTCTGCAGACCATCTGGGAGTCCTCCAGGACCGGCAAATGCAGCCTCAGTGCACAACCTGGTTCTCCGAGAGGCCTTGAAGCTGCTCCGGGAGATTCTTGTATTGCACTAGTGTACCCTGTAGCCACACCTGACACCTATAAGGGTGCTCTGAGAGATTCCTGAATCGCAATAGTATACTCCGTAGCCACATCTGATCCCTCTGAGGGTGCTCCGGGAGATACTTGATGCGCAGCAAAGTCCTCTGTGGCTGCTTCTGAGCTCGCTGTAGAGCTCTGGTATGTTCTAGAATTACTCTGGAGCGCTTGGATCCATTTCTTCATTTTCTGATGGAATCATGCTTTGTTACCCATTTTCAGATGCGCCTGTAGCATCGCATACATCATTGGCATTCATCCACTGCAGCCTGCTGCTATCAACAAAATCAATATATATCCACGCTGTACCCCTGCAGCACCTTGACATGACTTTGACAAAAGAAACACATCCCCAGAGAAACCCAATCCCGAAGAAACAGACTCTCACTTGAACTCAGCTGCCAGGTCCTCCATTTCCTCCCCTGCTGCATCTGGTGCTACATAACTGGTCAAGTACTTGGGAAAGCTTGTAATTCTTGCGTCCATATAGCTGCCCATATACTCAATGATGGCCTCCTGGCAACCACAACCAATGGATATCAAGTGTCTCCGGCATCTGTCGTACAAAGCTATATACAACGTTAGTAGCCAATGACGATACAATCGAGGGGGTACACTGAAAGCGGAATATCTCCCTGCGGAAGTCCTGAGAGGGTTTTCTCTTTTTCCTCTCTGGTAGTCCTGCAAGGCGCAGTTGAGTACTGTCACAGCCAATCAAATCAATTGGGGAGTCATTCACTTGTCCCAAAATTTGTGGCAATGCTCTTGTCTGTCAAAATGTGTATTGGAAGCAAACAAGTGAACACAGATGAGAGCCACAGGCATGCTTCTCTGAATCCATCGGACTTCCTTCATACCGTTTAGGAGAACTTCCAATTTTCCAATCCCAGAGTCATCATTCAGCAAACTGGCAACCTGCGGCAAACATAGAAGCTTCGCTTCTATCTTCAACAAGATCAGAGAAGTCACCATAAGCCTCGCTGTACCAACAAAATTACCCCGCATACTACTGATTTTCCCCCGCAACTGTATCGCATTGCTAATTAATATTATCAAACTTTGAAATCCAGAAAATGCTTTGGAAACTCACAATTCCACATATCAGGGCATCGATGTGTTCAATGTGTCCACCAGGGCGCTCCCACACATGTTGCATGCTATTGAGTGCACCAACAGCTCCCCATTGGTCATGGCATTAAGGGCTTCATCCTAGCCTTATTGAAAATGTCCAATTCGTCCTATTGGAATGCCAACCAGGGGTTTGCAGTATACAGAACTGATCTCAAGAATTCTTTTGCTAAATTGAAAGCTGCTTTGATATCGAGTGGCACCTTGCTATCCTGGTTGTACTTCGTCCCCTATGCATCTTCAATAGGTGGAGTGGCAGCTAAGGAATCCAGACTCCTTGCAGGCTGCCATCTGGCATGGTTCACCAGAACGAGGTATGTCATATCTTGTCTTGATGATTCAGGCGGAGTGTCTTGAGGTGATTGTGAGTGTGTCGACAACTGAGAACAGTCACTATTGGTGCTTCCAAGGTTTGACTTGGATTTCTGCCTTTGGAGTTGGTCAGTCACCTGGACAGTATCTGAGCGAGCCCTGTTGGGGCCTGTTGGACCTGTGTTGTATCTGCGTCAATACCATTCATGGGTTGACAGTAGCTCGTCAACATCATAGGCTGAACCGGTGGCGGGATAGTTGTCATGCTCGCCGTATTCATCATTATCTTCTTAGACATGGTCCAGTTCATTCTGGTTGCCCTGAAGATGTGCATTATACAAATTAGGGATTCATCTGTCTTTATATGTTGGGGAAGGGGTAGAGAACCTTTTTGACTGGCCATCCTTGCTGAGCACTCCAAATATTGCACTGCAGAAGTGGTAAGATTAGGACGTCACGAGGCCATAGGTGATGGATATATATCAAAATCTGATTTGAGAAGAAGTGGTCCGAAGGAAGCTCAGGTGCACATGGAGAACCTCTGTTTTCTTGTAGGAAACTGAAGGTGACACAGTGGTTTGCATCAAAGAGGACAACCTGTTCATTCCCACTGAAGTTCAGGAGCACCTGAGCTGATAATCAATACACTGAGTTGAGGGATCTGTTAGTGAGACGAAAGGGCATTCAGGCTTCAAGACTGCATACCATTGTAAGGTGCCTAGATTCAAACTCAGACGTCATTGAGCTAGATGCAAGCCCATGCACTGCATGAGAGATTGTGAAGGTGACTGAGCTGCTGATATCGACTATGTTGCGTATTACCACAGCCGACCAACCCTGCGGATTGGTCAGGATATGCAAGAGCTATCTGTATTTTTACCGTTGGGATACCAGTACTTTATATTCAGTTTTGGCTTCAACATTGCCCCAAGAAATCTCTTCTTTCAATGGTCCTTGAATGTGTCAAATACCCTGCCATATGAGTAACTGCACTCGAACAATTGATGCTTTTGTTTTCGTTTTCGTTGCTCGTTCAGCCCTGGGTCTTGTGGCGCCGTGCTCAGTAGTTCTAAATATTTGAGCATAAGCAGCACAAAGTCGGCAGGCTCGGTTTGACGAACCAGAGCTCCAATATGCGAATCAGATTGAAACATCTGAGATACTGGACGATTGTCTTCTCTATCGATCTGCAGGAAGTACTGCTTCAGGATCCTGCGGCTGCTTTGAGTGTGCTGCACAAAGTGGCATTCCGCGTTGTGGGACCGCATCGGAATCCCAGATGCACCATTTGGGCAGTTTCCGTTGCTCAAAATTGGGAACCCGCAGTGATTGAACTTATGCAGTATTGCACCGCAGCTATATGCAATGTTCAACTGAATGCACTTAGTATCTTCTGTAGTGTGAATTGTGTCTATCCAGACACATTCAGTTCACTTGCAGACAAGATCCAGTGGGGCAAGCGTTCACCGAATGGTAGATAGAATAGGGGCTTCAGTCCAGGTGGAGCGGTGATGATTCGAATGGCAGGCAGGCGGATTAAGCTGTAGGTGTGCAGGGATGATAAAAAGGGGCACGATGGAATGGAGCATAAGGGACAAAAACATCATGTTATATTGGTGGTTGCCAGGAGGATGCCCCAGGGTGCACCAAACTTCCATTCGGAAAAATCAAGTAACTATCAGCTGGTATGATATTGAACCTAAGCATTGATTCTCATACAATCTTTGTATTCTCTGGAAGCTTTGAGCTGTAGCTCAGACTGTCATGAAAGCTAGGGCGGGCCGAGCGCAGATATGAAACATTGCTAGTACTGCTTTGGAAGCTGAAAGCGTCAGCAGAGCTTTGTCTTGGTATGTGGTAGATGCGCCAGGGATAGCATGGGATATTAGGATTGAAGGTATTGCTATTTCAAATACGATACGCACCACCTTCACTTTCAATTTCTGGTTTTAGGCAAGCAAGTTTCACCTGACAGCTCAACCACTGGGCTCTGTCACTCTCGACCATTGCCATATGTAATTGTTCACAACTGTATTCTGTCTCTCGTGTGATATAGAGTGGATATATACTTTAACCCAAAGCCATTGACTCTCCAACATCTGGACCTAGTTACACAGGAGAGATAATAGAGATTCAGAAAATCTAGCCTATTTTGAAAAAGAAACCCAGCCAATATCCCCACCCAAACTCCGTACAACCACAAAAAATACTCCCAGATGCACCCCAGCAAATAAAAACACATTCTAAACGACCCAACAATGAAATCCCGAATACATGCGTACCTAGAAACACCTGAGCAGCTATTCTTATGGCAACAATATCCCAGCCAGAATGGCAGTTTCCTTGATGGATGTTTTTAAAATGTTGTAGACGTCTTCTTTACTTATCATCGGATGATTCATCAGTCCATGCAAACAAGGTAGCTGACTAGTACTACTGACGATATGCCACACGGTCACTCCATCATCGAAACCATTTGGACCAGTGTTGACAAGCCAGGTGTGAGGCTTACATATCTGACCCAGTGGCACAATCCATCCAAAAGCTTGCAACTGCCCATTGAAAACCCAAGGGTTCTGAAAAATTACTGCATGATTGGCAGCCACAAGGGTGAGCCCAGTACCCCCGATTATGGTGGCGGTAATGATGGCGGTGAAGCAGTGGGAATTCTGGAAATCATTTAAAACTTCGCTGGGCCTGTTGGTGGACTCTTCGTAGTCCATGCCGGTGACCTGGGTGCCATGGTTGCATGGGCGATCAATCCACCATGCCAGATGGTGAACCTGGACTGGCGAAAGACAAAACAGTACAGCCATCTGAGGAAGTGGTGAAAAAACAGGGGAGACTGTACAAGGCTTGTCATCCATCTCAGAAACAGTCGCCGAACCACAGATCTACTGAAGGGGGAATGATTCCCAGAGCCATCTGAAAATCGGTCCCTCCACTAAACTGCTGGTATCCCACTCTTTCTTCCAACTGCCATCTGCAAAACAATCACCTTCTTGCTACAATGGTAGCAAAAAGCCAGCAAGCTGCCAGAGATGAATTCACCAGGTGATCTCATCCTCGCCTTCAAGCGTCTGCCTCTTAAATGGGGTGACAACATCCTCGAGCTAGCTCTGTTCATCCTGAGACCGCTCCAGCTTGACTGGATGGTAATTCTCCAAACAGATGTAAACAAGGGGTGCACCTGAAGCCAGCTGCGACACTGCCCCTTGGCAGATTGTCCATGGGTGAGCCAGTTCAGTCATCACAGAGGCAGCTTGCTGCTGAGCTTCAGGGGGACGTCATTTGGTGACGGCGGTTTCAAGGGCAGGGATTGCTGTTCTGCAAGCCTCTGAACCATGCTCTTCTACCACCCGCCCATTCCCACGTGCATCTGGAATTGCGAACAGCGTCCAAGGTGTGTATCCCCAGTCCTTCAGTGAGTAGTAGTCCAGCATTGCTGTAACTTGCACTTTGAAACATCTTTGCGCTTCAGATGTCATGAACCAACCCTTAGACTTGGGACCATGGAAGCAGTGTGCCTCATCGAAGATTTCCCACAACCACTGGAGGTATGTAATCCGGTGAACTGTGTCGATTACGTTTCTCTGTACCCAGCCCATGAACATATCGTAAGTGATCACCTGGATCTCCGACCATCTCTGGGGATGTTCCACTTAGATGTCGAGTGGTGCGTGGATCAGGTCCCCAGCATTTACAACGCAGATATTGGGCACTGACAATTGAGTCCCTTGGGTGATGGTATTGATTGCACTGATGAATGTCGCTTGGACACTTGAGAGCACCGCACAGAGTACCAGATTACATACTGTGAGGTCAAATGTCTGCTTATCATCAAGCAACTAGAAACGATGACGAGGAACAGGGTTACAGTGTGTGCAAGGGTACTATTGCTTCTGGGCAGCACTGAGGGTTGGGAAGGCCGATTCAACCGCCTGACATGATCTGCCAAGTGAGAGGTTAAAGAGCACCAGTAGTGTCACGGTTGTGTCGAGTAAGGATCGGGGGAGGAATATGGATCGATGATTGAGGTACAGGAATATGAAGGAAATCAGGTTTTGTTGGTTGGAATCAGGTTTTGTTGGCTGGAATCAGGTTTTGTTGGAAAGAATCAGGTTTTGTTGGCTGGAATCAGGTTTCGTCGGTTGCGTTGTATATATGGCGTGATGGTTATGGCGTAGGCCGCGGGCTGAAAGGGTTGCGTACATAGTTGGGTGCAGTTAGAATGTATTTCGGAACGAGTGAGCAAAGGTGACGACGGTCGCGTTAACTGTATATAAGGATGGTGGATTCGCGGAGGATAGGTTTGTTCTTCACTCGTTCTCTAGTCTACAAAACAATCAATAGCTTCGGCACCAACCTCTGTTCACTTCTGTGATTCCGGATTTTAAGTCTCTAAGGTTGTTACGCAGTTCCCGCGATCACTGTACCCTTCCGTTTGGTTTTTATAACCCCTTGAACTCTGAGCCTTGAATCCTTGACAAGTAGTTGTGTCTCATGGTGATTTGTCACATTCTCCATGATTGACTTGGTATAAAGAGCCGCAGCTAAGACAGTGACGTCATCTCCAGTCCCATTTCATCAGCCAGGAGTGCCCCAGGAAGGTCCACATCAAAGATCCATCTCCGCACGATGAACCAAATCGCCCAAAGCTGATATCCAAGATATCTTACTTTTGGAAATTGCTTCAAGGTGTACTTTGGCTCTTGAATGGCATTCGCATGTGAATCTCCGCGTGGCACTGCACTGAATAATGGAACTGCTTCTTGAAGATACTCGTACTCGAAGGTGTTGTTGATAGTGGCGATGTGAGCATCATATGAAACATGCTCTGGCTCGTCCCCTTGAGGCTCAATCAGCTCATTAGCATATTGTCAATCGCTATCTAGTACTTCCGTATTCTCAATTTCCTTCATGAGGGCAGCAAAAGCACCTGTTGTCAGTGGAACAGCCCGTTCGGCGCAGTCATCTTGCTGGGCTGAGGCCCTTCCTTTACTGAATATCTCAGGTAGTGCACCGGGGGTTCTGAGAGGCTTTATTTTAGGTGTATCAGGTGGTGTGCCGGGGGTTCTGGGAGACTTCCTTTTGGGTGTTTGTGGGGGTGCTTCCTACAAGGAATTCCAGTTAGCCCAGAACTTTATTCATCACTTCAGACACTTCTGACTTACTCTCACTCCGTCATTTTTTTTCTTGGGCCACTCCACCAACAGGACATTCTCAGGCGGATCCTCCCCATCTCTATACCACAGGTTCGCCTGAAGGAGTAGAGTCACTGCCTCAGACGCAACTGCATGGAAGTTCTGGATCTCCCCATTTCATGTTTTCAATTTTCCAACATGGCCAGGAAACTCCTCCCCAACCGGAACTCTGGTGTCTTGAGCAGCATCATTACTCAACTGGCAGTAATAAATGGTGTGGGGTGTGAATGGGCTATTTGGCTTTGTCTTAGCAATCCACTTCAGAAGTTGGGAATATTCTTCAAGTTCTTGAAATGTCCTGAATAGAGTCCCAGCAGTGACATCTCTGTGCATCCCGCACCACAAATGACTTGATTTGGGTAGCGGTGACCTCAATGTCCAGCAGTTTGGGATGGCGTTCATCACTGCTATCCTCCACCTTGCGCTTTCCGCCATCTCCCTTTCCTTGCTTTTTGTCACCTTTCACTGTCCCAGTGGCTATCTCCTGCAGGCAGTAGCAGAGATTCTGGATCAAATAGTGAATCCAGTTGTGCCTGATACTTTCAAAATCATCAACTGGTCAAGGGGTAGGAACTCCTCATAATACTGGATGAAATCAGTGATTGCTGCTTCCCACAGTTTGAACGTGGTGGGCCCCTCGATCAACCTCATCCTCAAGTGGAGTGGTCCCATCACGGAATGCAGTTGCCGAGGAATCACCCATTTATGCTGGACATGATTCTCATACTTAGAGACGTTGCTTCTCCCAGGCGTGTCCCCTTCCTTGGACCCCTTTTAAACTTGGCCCATCTTATCCATGAGTTGTCCGGTGGAATCTTTCGCCCCAGCGACAGTGGGCGGCATCGTTCCATCTCCTGTTCCATTGGGTGGAAAAATGTTGGCTGCAGCTGTGTGACCCTGGTATTTACCGAGAGTAATTTGCCACCGATGTTGACTGAAGGTGATGTTAGAAGATTGGGTCTGTGACGACAGTTGTGGTAGCACTTTGGCGCATCTCCATTGCCCAGGGGCCACACTCCCTTCAGTCTTGCCAGTGGTTTAGAATTGGCAGTTTCCAGTGTAGATATCGGTGTTCCTGGTGCTCGTGGCTGTGCTGGGAGTGGTTGAGAGAATGTAGGCTGCATCAAAGGTGGAAGAGGATTTGTGGACAATGAGCCTGGAGCAACTGGTAGTGTTGGTGGAGGGGGAGGAGGTGTGGGGTGTACCAGGGCCCTTCATGTCAAGGTAGAGCATGAGGAGGCTATGGGGTGCACTGGGATCCTTCTGCTGCAGGTGGACCTGGCTGCGAATGAGGAGGAAGTGGTGTGTATCGGCCTTTGTCAGGCAGTGCAGAAATTGGTTTCTTTGGGTTCATGGATAGTGGTGGTGGGGGTGGTGGAGGTGGGGGTGGTGGAGGTGGTCAGGGTGGAACCCGTTCATATGGAATCCAGGTTTGTCTGTACTCATTCCACATATGCCGTCCATCAGGGCTGATCATCGGTGGTGCAATATACATAGAATTGTTCAGTGGTTGTGGTTCATATTGCTGTTCTTCAGTTGGGAGCTGGAGTGGTTAATAATCATGATTGGGATGCCAGGCAAACCTGCCACACTTCTGAGACCCATTACTGCTGAGCTGGTAGTTTGAATTGGGTCGGTGTAGAGGTGTACCGCCATAATACTGATACAGCTGTCTTGAGTTGGTCAGAGAGTGGTTGTTTGAGGGGTTGTTCTGCAACATGATGTATAGAATTTGTTACGAAGAGAAGGTTAGGAGGTTTGGAGCTTTTGGTAAAAAGCATGATGGTACCTGCAGTAGTTGTTGAGAATGAAGTAGTGTGATGGGCAACATTCATGGGAGGCAAGGTGCATTTATATACACTCGCAATTCTCACAAGAACACTCAATACGTACTGACCTCGCCCACACTTGTCCTTGCATACTGCCGTGTTTGACAAACTTCTGATGTATGTTTTCGTCACCGATTGCCTGCTAGGAGTATTCAAGTTGATTACTAGATGAATGGTGGGGTATCACCCCTGCCACTTGATTGTAGTTTTTCAAAGCCCACCCAACATATATTGCAGTTTGGAAGCTACAACAAACAAAACCTATAAACACCACGATCACCATGCTTGTTGAAGTTTGATACTTGAAATCACCCTACTGCCTGTCCAAACAAGAGCTTGCAAGTGTTGATCTTTTGTATAACAAAGCAGGCGACCTGCATAGAACCCCTGTCGGTGGTTGCAGATTTTGGGAATATACTGAAAATGTACGACACATCTGAACATACAACACAATCTAGGGAAGGGAAACTCTGATTATTCATTGCCTATCAGACTCAGGTGCCATGCGGTTGGAAGGGAGCTTAACGATTATATGCGATTTGAGTCCTGCTACCGTCTACAGGCACATCTGAGCCGATGCCTGGAGGTTTTGGTGATGTGCTCGTTACAAAAATCGTAGGCTTAGAAGGTGTTTGGGTCAGAAACTCCATCACTTTGTCAGGTACAAACAATTCGTTGGGTGAAGGAATGTAAAGTTGTTTGTCTGTGTCAAGACTTGTCATATCAAGCCCGCGTGTCACATGGTATAGAGCCTCATCTTGCTGGAGTGGTGTGCAACTTGAATCTTCAGTAGCATTGTTTACCCCTGAATCAGTGCTGCTCATGATTGACTGTACACTTGCCGCACCCCATCTATCATTCACTATACACTTGTGGCACCCCATTTACCATTCACCATATACTCGTCGTACGATCTTCTATTTGCCATACACTTGTCGCACCACATCTACCATTTGCCATTCACTCATCATGCTCCATTTACCGGAGATACTGAAACGACGGTAATCAGTATGAGTTGTCGGACAAACCAGTTCTTATGATTGCGATGCACACTATGTCGAAAGCAGATCCGCAACTCCACCGGCCTTGTTGAACATTAATGCAACGATCACCAACTGGTGATTGACCACCCCGGAGAGGTAATGGAACGACTTGGAACAGAAGCACATTGGAGATCTAGTAGATAGCTAGATAAGCAAAGCAAGAAGTGAACAAACACAGGTGAACCTGACAGTACCCAAGGGCTCATACCAGCTGCATACAACTCCAACAGCGCTCCCATTCCAAGCTACCAGAGAAACGCGCTATCACATTTGTAATTGTGAGGAAAGTCACCCACCCCGAAGTGTATGGAGAGGCCGTGGGTGGGCAAGTGGTGGGACAGGCTACGAGCCTCAACAACAAATACCTGAAACCGAATTGCAACCTGTGGCACCATTTGCAAATTCCTTCGATTATTCAACAGCCTGAACTCTGGGTACACTCAGCAAAACTTGGGTAAATGACTATCTGGGGTGTGGCCTGGACGATTTCGGTACAACTTGGTCCCAGACAGCATCAGAGCTCTGGGAGCTGCTGAGGTACCTCAATTTCGGACTGAGAGCAGAGAGTTGGCTTCAGGAGCCTGGAAAATATGGCAACATATACAGCAGGGACATTTGCATGTGCATCCAGTTTCTTTTAGAGCATTTACTGTTTGCGGAGAATATGGATTGTGCTCCAGTTCAGCGGAATGATTCGGCTGATCATCAAATCTATAGTCAGATGAAATCAGGAGATTGGTGGTGGGAAACACAGGAGCAATTACCCGACAGTGCAACGATTGTACCAGTGACCTTGGTCTCAGACAAAACCCACATCACGAATATCTCTGGCAACTATATATATGTATCTGAAACATTCAGACAGATGTTTGTCATGCAGCATCAAGGCGGACCTGGATTCCGGTGGGATTCATTCCAGTTCAACCAAAGGTGCAACTGATATAGACTCTTCATGGCACCACACAATACATACTATCCTGAAACCACTTAGGCAAGTCGATCTCAGTGGCACTGGTTATGTGTTGAATTGTGCCCACAGTTTCAAACGTACTGGCTAGCTGTTGCTAGCAGCTTGGATCGGGGACTGTATTGAGATTGAATTGATCACGTAGACAGTCAGAGGACCATGCCCTGTATGTAATGTACCAAAGGGACCTGCGATAGGACATGGCAAAAGATTTTGCAACTGGGAGTCTCGATGTATATCACGCTATCAGCAGCACCTGGAGGAGAATTGACATGATGAATTCAATACGGTGCATCGACAACCGACGTTGAATCTCTTCTGGGATCATCCTCTGTGCAACATCCATTGCCTCTGGCAACAAAATGCGGTTCCCCAACTCTATTTGCCGATTGTTAAAGATCACTTCAACTGGCTTTTGCAGTATCTCACCGATCAAAACTTGAAAGCTGAATTCGATACCTGGTTGGCCTCAGTTGCATACTACTTGATCATGTTGTGTTCTCCTAAACCCTTCGATGCTCTCCAGATTGGATCCTGGCATAGCAAGGAAATCTGGATAATGCTCAGGAGTCGATCTGCAGTTTGTCTTCCCCTGCTTGCCAGTGACGTTGGAGGGAAAATGATCTCACAAAGTGCATTTGATACAGAGGTTATGAAACCGTTTTGGGCACTGATTGAATTTTCATTACTAATCAGCCAGAGAACGCACTAGAATATCTTGTTGAAATACCTCGACCAAGCTCTCGAAAATATTTTCAAGTTCAAACAAATCTTCACTCCTCACCATGCTACTGAGGCACGGACAAGGCATTTAGAAAGCAACATCCAAGCGCAGGCAGCAGGACTTAAAGAAGTGGCAATCGAGAAGAATGAGAGAGAGCTTCATAGGGAGATTGATGGTATCACTACTGGATCGCAGAGAACTTTTGAAGTGCGCCTGAAACAAGAGCAGCTGCACGCCACTACATGAAATGCAGAGGAGCGGGCAACAACATCAATCGCACAATTCAAAGCAGAGCTCTATGGAGCATCCACCGTCCAGCTTCTCCAGTTCGGCCTGTGGTTTAAAGAAGTTCAGGACTACCTGCAACTCAAGCTGCATCCCGAAACGAGCTGTGGACCGACAAACAAGTTTGCTTGAGAACTTGAAGGAGAACGTCACGCCATCATGACTGCTATGTTCGATGCATCAAACGTCACCATCACTGAAATGCGGATGTTTGAGCGGCATCTGTTGGACGCTGAGAAAGCTGCAACACATCAGTCAGAAGAGCACTAACAGGAGCATGTCCCGCGTCTGGAGATAGAGGTTTACGGGGCCAGCAACGCAGCTTATGCTGATTTTTGTCATGCCATGATGGAGAAGTGCCTGAAGTATAATCAGGAATGGGACTCAAGGAAAGGTCTCAATTTACACAAGCAGCTAATGCTGCAATTCTGTCACTTCGGAAAACCAAAATTGTACATCCTCTGTCATTTCCACAAGTTTATCACCATGATGGGTGCTGCTGATAATTTTTGAACCGAGACCTCAGATCTCTTACACATTTCAAAAGTCAAAGAAGCGTACCATACCAGCAATGGGGACAACTTCATACTACAGCTTCTTCAGCACAATGATCGCTACACCGCGATGGACTATATAGAACAAACTGATTGGTGGGCGGCTTTGTACAGATGGTATGTCGAGGAGAGTGCAGTAGTCCTTCACATGATGATGGGTTGCGAGAAACAGCAAATGACTAGGTGTTCCAGGCAGCAAAGAATCCCTGCCAGCCAATCTGAACCTTGGACTCGACCCAGTACACAACCTCTGCGGCAGAATAAACTTTCAACGATCTGTGCACGTTTACAGTCTTTCAAGCGGATATTACTAGCTGAAGCAGTTGCAACATTCAACATTCTGACATTGCCATCGCTTGTCAGGCAGAATCTGCCAGAGATCTGGGGCTGTGATACGGGCAGTGTAATCTGGGGCTATAGAAACAAGTTCAAGGAAGACCTTACTGGACAATCTCACAATATGGTCGCTTTCTACATGCCGGAATCTCATAAGCCTCAGCAAATAAATCTGATCCCTCTCAACTGCACCGTTGAGGGTAGGCCAGATGGTGATACTCACAGGCGGCCACCGCAGGTGATATAGGTGCGCGTGAAAGACAATATGGATGATGGACTCCATGGGTGCCACCCCACATTTCCCATTCTAGACTTCACCTTTTCACCACCGAAAAAGACCTCGCTTGTATGTGGGATGATTGTGAGCACTGGCAGCCAGTGGTTGCAGTAGAACCCTCATTTTCTGTCATCCCTTGTAACCTCAGTTGATAGATAATCACCAGTGGAGTTGGCCATTGTTGTCAGTACACATTTCAAGTATTGTTTAGGGTACCCTCAAGATGAGCATGGGTTCGTCAGAGTGTTGAAGGAATCAACACCACATGTCATTGCCATGGAGAACATTGAAAGGCTGTGCCACTTGGTCCCTGAGATCTGGGCAGCATCATGAAATGGTTTGGTATGGATTGTAAATAATCAAGTGGATTTGGATATGTACTAGGATGTATATCAAGAGAAAAACACATGGACAAAAGGTTTTGAGCCACCTCCACCATTCATCCAAATCAATTTGAAGAGTCTCATGCAGATGTGCGCTTGATATACAGCTGGGGTATGTAGACAATATATTAGTGTAATGAAATCCAGAGATGTCTATTTATACAAATCTCCCATGACAATGCTTGAAGTTGCAGCGATGGATTGACAGCATGATATATGAATGTAGTCATGTATGATTCCAATTGGCAGTGAGGGCTGCAGAGAGTCAGGGAAGCACGCGGAGCAGAGTACGCAAAGCAGCGAGCTTGTGGACATCCCAGGAAGTGGTAGGAATGCTGTGAATATCTCCTGTAAAATTGTGGAAAATTGAGAGGTGTACCAGTAGCTGCCTCGAGCGCATCAGAGCATCGAATAATCATACAGATGGGTTTGGGAACCTCCCGAGCTCCAAGGAGGATTCTAGAAGGTGGGTGCCAGGCCAGGCAGGAAAATGCATTTTCCTGATGTTCCGCTTGGCACACAATTCTGTATATCTCTGTCAGGCCTCTGCTGCATGTTGTTTGCTAGCCCTAAAATGTTGCAATATATCCTTTGAATCGTGGAAGCAAGGTAGATCATTGTCGATAAGGTCCAGCATTGAATCATCATGAAAATCATAGTGGCAATTGAAATGGATCTCAATAAGAGAGCGAGAGCACTCAACCGCAGGAACAAATACACTGTATTAAGCGGGACTTGGGTTCTGTACAGTATTCTGTAACACACCCACAAGAAACCGTGTCATTGTCTTAATTTCTTTTCCATTCCAACGCGCAACTACCTCATATGCACATCTTGGCTGCATTATATGATGATATCCAGGCACTGAGAGCCAAATATCGTTGAACTTGCCCAGCTGTTTATGCTGCTTGAGAAATTCATAAAGCCATGTTAGAAGGTGCTCCAACATTCCAATATGCGTCATGTAGAGCAGATTTGGCTGGGGACATCGTTTGTGATGCAATTGATATACCATAGGATATTCAACCCTGGATTGCCATGATGGAGTTTGATTTCAGCAATACTCAAAGGTGAATTTGAATCTGAGAGCTTACAATACACATCATGATCCCGGAGGTTGTGTCTCTCATGTCAGTCAGGTTGATTACTCATTTCCTGCTTGGGGCATTGGCACTAGTAGCATACACCATACCTGATATTGTGACAGTCATAAGGCTCTGGATAATCGGCCATGCATGCAAGCAGTATCGATTATCAAGGCCTGAAGTTGCCATTGGCACTGCAGGCATAGAAGGTGCGAGTCTCGGAATTCAGTAGGGATTGTAATACATGCTGGAGCACGTTTTGAGATACCATTCAGTTATGCTCCCTCTGAGCATTTCTTCTTTTGCAGGGGACATTGGGCATCTTGATGGCAATAGTCAAAAAGGCCACCACCAAGATGCTGTGCATTGTGTACTTCATCTGTGCTACTGCTGATAGATAGCCAATCATCATATGTACCTTCCATGCCTTCCTGTCACCAGAGAAGTTTGTGCGGTGGGTGGCATCACATATGAATATCATTTGCACCAGCATGTCACCACTGGGTAGTATTGTCTATACAATTGTAAGCATTTTAAAGGGTATCAGAAGGAACTTTACCTGTGTATCCCACCACCAATCTCCAGTATGCATCACAGTGTAAACATGGTGCCCAGCATTATTGGAGCAAAGTTTTGCAATATATATAAGATATTTCTCATAAGCTGGCTGCCAGAGTAACCATTTCACACACTCTATCAGGTCATGGTGCCAAAACTCAATTCCATCTGGATGCTACACATGCCATACGATCTGCCAGATAGGTTTCTTTGAGGAGCCATGGCCGGGACTATCCTGCATCGCATTGATATTATGTTCAAGATGGTAATTCGATTGCATTGAATCATGTACACTCTCTTCAAAGCCACTGTTGCCCTGCAGTAAGTTGTCAATGACATTGGCAGAAAGATGTTTGGTGGTGATCAGCTCAGCGAAATCGTACTCCTTTTCACTATTGAATGAACAAAATGGGTTGTTCAAGCACTTCTTGGCATCATTTTCACCAGTCATCGCAATGTATACAACTGGGGCACTGGCATTAGGATTTCAGAAGTTTGCAATTGTGTTTGAGTCTAATTCAGATGGTTCAGGAACAGGAGTCATGTTCAATGGTGGTAAAGCGTCAGAATTGTCAATGTGGTAATGGTTCGCATGGAAACCACACGGAAAAATGTACAGGGACTGCAGGGAGTTATTTCGAACGTATTCTTGGGGCTTCGAATCTGTCTTTGTATCAAGAAGGTGGGTGCCATAATGAGAATGATCACTCTCAATGTGTTTGTTGTTCCACAGCTCAGACTTGTAAGATTTCAAGCCAACAGGACAGAAATGAATCGGAGTTGCTATGGAAGTTATGGTGGACATAGTATTAGCAATCGTTCAAATCCGGAGGCTGCAGTTCAGGTTGGAGTCAGAACTGAACTGTTTCCAAATTGGCGGTCCAGGTTGCCAGTAGGACCAGACCAGAAAGTACGGTCCAGATGAGTGGTTCAATTTCGAACCGCTCAAATTTCCGTGTTATGTAACAGATTGTAAAACAGTTTCACAATACACTGCATGCAACTTATGCGGTCTGGTATTCGATTGCATCGTTAATCCATATTGACTATATAGTCTATCAGAGATTTGATGTCAATAAAACCACGTGTTTTGACAATAATATATTGAATGCAACCATATTTCAGTTGATTTGACCGGTATCTGCAGGAAAGAAAAATGAAAGACTGTTTTAACTAATACTAGTTTCGCTTCATGTAGTGTATGATAAGCATCAATCACCATACATTTTGTAGTCTTGACCATCATTGTTATAGGTATATTGTCTACCTCTTTCCTGATTTTGTCACAACGAACGGACACTTGATGTGCGACATGATATGACTAGTGCATATACAATATCTCAATGCACCCAGCATTTCTGAACCACTGTATGAAATTTCAGAAATTATTGAAGTAGAAAAAAATGATTACCATTTACTTACAAAGTGCCAGCGGATTTCACATTGAATATATAGGGAGACATATGATCAATTTTAAATAGAATCATGACTCGCTATCCCATATTAGCTGAAATAAACAAATATCCATATGTTATAGTAATTACAGTACAAATACAGTTTTTGAGTTGCCATCTGCAAGTGTTTTTCAAGGATAATTCAAATCAATTGGACGCCAACCAACAGTTTCCATGGGTACTCGTGATAATAAATATATACATTACTAATTCAAAGAAAAGATAATATACTATTGATTGGTCGTTTGGTACAATAATGATATTTGAATTCACAACAATTGATGCTTCAAGTTGAATATTACAAAAGAGCAAATGAAGCCTTAAGTATTATGGACTGCCTTTTGTCAAGATATATGCAATCAAGAACAATCTATTGAGCAGTATGTGCACTTTCAAATAAGCATCAACAGAGTGTCAAAAGCAGCTTACAATACGGTAAATGAAGCAAATAAACACTTTTGCAACAGTATCGACTGTCTTTCAAAAAAATATATTCAATCAAGAACAATCTATAGTGCAATATAAATGCTCTAAAATGACCGTCAACAGCACCTCAACAGCAGCTTAAAATGCAGTTCAAAAGGCAAATACATTCTTTTGCTGTAGTATTGACTGCCTTTCATCAAGATATATTCAATCCAGAACGACCTATTAATCACTATGAATGTTCTAAAACGAGCATGAACAAAGCATCAATGCCTTTCAGTACAGAAGATTATTATTGTTTATAGTCGCATTTGTAGAAATGATCAAATTGGATGTTTTGACTGACTTTATTGACAGATAATCATTGTGCAGTGTGTTTGAGGTGCAAAAGAGTGGAACCACAATGTTGTTTACAAAGTGGTTATATATTTCAACTCATGTGGAATCAATTATAATGACTGTCTTTGAATTTGATATAGCATAACTATTGTGCAGTATGATTGCTGTAAAATGAGTGTCAACAGAGGATCAACGGAACATCAACAGAGCATCCATAGTGGCTTAAACTGCAGCTCCAAAGCCAAATGCATTCTTTTTCCGCAGTTTGGACTTCCTTTCATGAGGATTTATCCAATCTTGGGCACACTATTGTACAGTATGAATGCGCTAAAATGAGCATCAACGGAGCGTCAACGCTTTTCAGTTCAGCAAATCATCATTGGGTAGAGTTGCATTTTTTGAAATATTCAAATTGCATGTTTTGACTGACTTTATTGGCAGATTATTATTGTGCAGTGCTTCTGACGTACAAAAGAGAGGGACCCCAATTCTGTTGAGAAAATAATTATACATTGCATTCATGTGGAAATAATTATAATGACAGTCATTCCATTAGATATAGCATAGCTATTGCGCAGTATGATTGCTCCGAAATGAGCGTCAACAGAGCGTGAACAGCAGCTTATAATGTGGCTCAAAAACCAAATGCATCATTTTGCAGCAGAATTGATTGCCATTTGTCCAAATTTATTCAATCTAGAACAAACTATAGTTCAGTATCAATGCTCCATAATAAGTGTCAACGGAGCGTCAACGCTTTTCAGTTCAGCAAATTATGATTGGATACAGTTGTATTTGTGGAAATGAGCGAATTGAATGTTTTCACTGACTTCATCGACAGATAATTATTGTGCAGTGCTTCGGACATACACAACAGGGGAACCCCAATTCTGTTTGCAAAATTGTTTTACATTATATTCATGTGGAATGGATTAGTATGACAGTCTTTCCATTGGATTTAACGAAGCTATTGTGCAGTATAATTGCTCTGAAATAAGCGTCAACAGAGTGTCAACAGCGGCTTAAAATGCAGCTGAAAAACCATATGCATCATTTTGTGGTGGAATTGACTACTGTTCATCAGAATTGATTCAATCTAAGATGCACTATTGTTCAATATTAATACTTGACATTGAAAGTCACTAAAGCGTCAACGCTCTTCAGTTCAGCAAATTATTATTGTGTAGAGTTGCATTTGTTAAAAAAATCAAATTGGATGTTTTGACTGACTTTATTGACAGATAATTATTGTACACTGCTTCTGATATACAAAAGAGAGGAACCCCAATTCTGTGTGCAAAATCCTGTTACATTACATTCATGTGGACTCCATTATAATTGGAGTCTTTTCATTAGATATAGCATAGCTATCGTGCAGTATGATTGCTCTGAAATGAGCGTCAACAGAGCATCAACAGCAGCTTGACATACGGCTCAAAAACCAATTGCATCATTTTGCACCAGAATTGACTGCCATTCGTCAGAATTCATTCAATCTAGAACAAACTATTGTTTAGTATTAATGTTTCAAAATGAGCGCCAACCGAGCATCAATGCTTTTTAGTTCAGCAAATCATCATTGGATAGAGTTGCATTTGTTGAAATAATCAAATTGGATGCTTTGATTGACTTCATCGGCAAATAATCATTGTGCAGTGCATTTGCCATACAAAAGAGTGGAACCACAAGACTTTTTATGAATTCATTATACATTACAATCCATGTGGAATCAATTTTGCAGGCATTCTTTCCATTTGATCTAGCGTAGCTATTGTGCTGAATGATTGCTGTAAAGTGACCATCAACAGAGCGTCAACAGAGGCATAAAATGGGGCTCCAATCAACTCTTTTGCAGCAGTTTTGACTGCCTTTCGTCAAGATACATTGAATTCAGGTGAATTTAGTGTACTGTATAAATACTCTAAAATGAGCCTCAACGGAGTGTCAATGCTTGTCAGTTCATCGAATAATTATTGGTAAGAGTCATATTTGTTAAAAAAATTAAATTGGATGTTTTGACTGACCTTATTGGCAGATAATCGCTGTGCAGTGCATTTGAGATGCAATAAAGTGGAACCACAATTCTTTGTACAAATTTATTATATATTACAATTTATGTGGAATGAATCTTAAAGACAGTCTTTCCATTAGATATAGTTTAGCTATTGTGTAGTATGATTGCTCTGAATTGAGAGTCAACAGAGTGTCAACAGTGGCTTAAAATGCGGCTTAAATCAACCCTGTTACAGCAGTTTTGACGGTCTTTTGTCAAGATAAATTGAATCTGGAAAAATGTATTGCGCAGTATCAATGCTTCAAAATGAGCGTCAACAGAGCGTCAATATATTTCTGTTCAGCAGACTATTATTGGGTATGGTCACATTTGTTGGAATGATCGAATGGAATGTTGTAACTGGCTTGATCGGCAAATAATCATTGTGTGGTGGTTCTGCGATAGAGCAGGGTTATATTACTAACCCTGTTGACAACTTCGTTAATCATTATGATTCATCCCAAACAAGGTATTATGCCAGTCTTTTAAAGAGAAAGACCTTTGGTTTATCAATCTGTGTGCATTTTGATATGGATGCCAAAAGAGTAATGATATGGTTGAGTTTGCCACAATATTATTGGATACATACAAATGTCTCCAATCGCATTTGAAAATATATACTAAAGACAAATATTTGACTGTCATTGTATCAGGATGATTATTAACAATCAACTGAATGAAATAGTAATAACCAGAGAAAAGCAAACCTAAAATGTAGAACCGGAGATTTAATGTGTCTGGGCGAACTGAACCCAGGGAATCCAGTTGGTTTGATGGTTCGGTTCCGGGTTTGAAACTGAAAATTATGAACGGTTCGGGTTTGGTACAGTTCCAGAACCGGACTGTGGCCTTGGTTCCGGTTCGAAACCTTCACCGGTGCTAACACTAGGTGAACATGGTCTAGACAATGCTGAGAGCTGTATATGAGGTTGGCGGAAAGTCTTGAGCATTGGGTTATTGCAGTGCATGGGATGTTGCCGTGCATGGATCATCGCCATTCATGGGTCGTTGCCATGCATGGGTCGTTGCCATGCAGGGTCATTGCCATGCAAGGGTAGTAGAGTTAAGCCTGACGCCATGGAGGCTCTTGAAGGTGGGGATAGCATCTATAAAATATGTATTTCTAAGAGTATCACCTGTATTTGGTGCACTTGCAGTTCAATGTAGGCTTGACAGTACACTTAGGCTCTAAATTCCCTGGGCTGCAAGTGCATTGGGGCTGCTAGTGAACTTGACTGGCAAAACATGAGTGAAAACATACCATCTCAGTCATTTTTTGTATGATGATACATCTTCACATGTATTTCTTGGAGCATCACCTTGAATTGGTGCACTTGCAGTTCAAAGCAGGCTTGAAAGTATTCTTCGGCTCCAAATCCACTTGGTTGCATGTGCTTTTGGACTGCTAGTGCACTTGACAGACGAAACACAGGTGAAAATATACAATATGTCTGCTTTTTTGTGTGGAGACACTTCATCAGAGTTGAAGACACCAAGGCACCGCGTCAACCCTGTGTGCCCAAAGGCTATGCACTATCAGAGATACTGGTAATACGTTTTTCACTCTCCATAGCAGGTCCCAACTGTTGATGCAATTGCCCCGCATCATTATGTTGAAACTTGACATCACAGCTGTACGATAGGTACTCTAACTGAAAGATTTTGAGGCTTTGACCCAACAATCAGTTGATATCAGTGTCTCACACTCAAGGAGTGTTTCGAATAGCTCTCAGGATTGAATAAATCATGCTGGGTATAATTGAGGCTAAAAGAGACGTGCCAATTGTAACTCACATTATGGAAAGCTCCTTCTCAAGTACAATGTTTGATATCACCAACGCATTAAACTCTCCTGTAAGCTGCTCCCACAATTCCATAACTGTCAAGGACTCAGGGCTAGGCTTCAAGGTTTCAGGGCTCAGGGTTCTAAGGGTTATAAAATTCAATAGCAGAAGAGCTCAGAGTCGAGAATAGCCTGTAGCTAAAGAAACGAGGACTGTACGCAAGATACTCAATTCAGAATCACCGAGTATGAAAGAAGTGAAAGCCGAAGGTAATTGATTGTTTTATAGATGAGAGAATGAGTGAAGAAAGAAACTTATCCTCCGCCAAACGCCTGGTTTATATACCACGATTCACTCGTTCCATAATATATCCGAACTTCCTGCCTTCTTGCACACCGCTTTTGCACGATTCCATCATTTCCCTAATCCCAATCTTGATTTCGTTCTCATCGTGCTTTATCCTCCATTCGAAACCTGATATCATTCTCGTTGTGCTTTAGCCTCCACTCAAAACTTGATTTCGTTCTCATCGTGCTTTAGCCTCCACTCAAGACTTGATTTGATTCTCATCGTGCTTTAGCCTCCGTTCGAAACCTGATTTCAATCTGGTCATGCTTAACTAGCCTTGTATATGACTCACCGATCATCACTCCACCATCGATCGTCACTCAGCACAACCATAACAGTAGCTCCCCCTCTCCAATGCCAAGTACCAACAAGGTTCACGACCCGGGCTTGCCAGATTGTTCAGTGTGACAATCATCGATAGCATAAAGTCCGTCTATGTTGCCCGCGGGCTCCCAGCTGCGCTCGTCGTAACCCGTCCATTTTACGAGATATTGCAATTGCCTTCGGAACAACCTGGAATCATCTATCTGTTCGACTTCGTACTCTTCTTCTCCTTCAACTATCACCGGTGGTAGGGGTTCTTACTTTTGTAGTGGACGAGGGGCCCTGGCAGCCCTTTCTAATCGAGATATCGGTTGAACATCGTGAATGTGTAACAGGCTTGGTCATTTGATTCGATAAGCCCAGGGGCGAATTACCTCGGTGATGTCATACAATCCTATTTGTGTCCCGTCGAGTTTCTTTCTTCGTCGGGTTGTTGATATGTTTCGTGCGTCCTGCCAAACTTTATCGCCGACTTCTAATATTGTGCCGACCCTTCGGGACTTATTGGCCTGTTCGGACTGTACAGCCTGGGCCCATTTCATCTCGGCTCTGAGCTTGCTGAAAAGTTGCTCCATTTGTTGGGCGATCTGCTGAGCATTGACTTCGCGAATGTTGTAAGGATCTTTTATTGGATGTTGGCCGAATGTCATTTGTGGGTGCAAGCTGTAGTTACAAAAGAAAGCTGAGCAATTGGTCGTCTCCGAGGTGCGATTTTTAGCCGCAAACTCTGCCAATGGTAGCCACCGGACCCAATTGTTCTGCTGATAATTAACAAAGTTCCGGAGGTACTGATCCATTATCGCATTGATTCTTTCAGTTAGGCCATCGGTCTGAGGATGAAATGCGATTGACAGTTTTCGTTTGATACCCAATCTTTCGCAGACGTGTTTCCAGAATTCCGAAGCGAATTGCGGCCCTCGATCAGACACTATTGTTTTGGGCAGTCCGTCCACTCTGAACACTTCATTGATGTACATTTCCCCTAGCTTCTTTCCATCTACTTTGTCAGTGCATGGTACTAGGTGTCGCATCTTCGTTAGGCAATCGACCACTACCCATACTGCGTTGAACCCTTCACTTTCTGGCAATCCGACTATGAAATCGATACTCAAGTCCTTCCATGGTTGCTCTGGTATTCCAACGGTCGTATTAAGCCATGACTCATTCCGTGGGTTGCCTGGCTCCGCTCACAGATTTGGCAATTTCATACGTAGCGGTCCACGTCCTTCTTTATTTGGTTCCAGGGGTGGCTTCAGCTTAGCAGGTTGTAGGTTTTTGCTCGTCCCAGGTGCCCCGCGACAAGGGAATCCAGGCATTCCTGGATCCACGTGAGCTTTTCCTCGTCCGTGGGCTGGATTTGTATTTCCGAGATTTCTAACGGCTCATTTCTGAGTGTACATAATCCTTCGCCGCTATCGTATGGCCCTTGCTTACACCTGTTCTGTACCCAGTCCCACAACTTGTCGAGGTTTGTTGAATCGTTGTCGAGGTTAACTGTTTCCGCAAAGGCCACTTCCAGTGTTCTGTATAATTCTTTGTCCAAGTTTTCCATTTTTAGCACAATTTGTTGGAGTTTTTCTGCCCCCCCCCTTCGGAGGAATGTCTCCTGGCGTTTTTGGGAGTGCATCGGGCTTTTGTCCCTGTTTGCCTGGGCGATAAACGATATTGAACTTGAAGCGGGAGAGAAATTCGGACCACCTTGTGAGCCTTCGGTGTAACAGTTTCGGCATTATGAAGTATTCCAGGTTCTTGTGATCTGTCAGCATCTTAATCAGATGTGCTGAACCTTCGCACTCAGGGCGCCAGCATTCCAAATCTTGAACTATCGTGCCTAATTCTTGAACGTAAATTTGGTAATTTTCTTCAGCAGGCAAATATTTTTTGGAAAAGAAGGCCACTGGATATAGCACTCCTTGGTTGTCGTACTGAGAGAGAACTCCTGCGGATACATAACTTCAGGTGTCGGTTTCGAGGACTAGCTCATTTTTATGGTTGAAATGGGATAGCACTGGTGCCGTCGTAAAAGCTGACTTGAGTTTGGCAAACAACCTTGTTTGATCTGGTTCCCAGCAGAAGAGTACTAGCTTTTTCGTGAGTTGTGTTAGTGGTTGCACTACCTTACTATAATTTCGTATGAACCGTCGATAAAAATTGGCAAAGCCTAAGAAGGCTTGGACTTCCTTGAGTTTCCCTGGTGCTTCCCAGTTTTTGACTGCATGGACTTTCTCTGGGTCTATTCTGAATCCGTTTGCTCCGACAATTAAACCTAGATATTTGACTTCTTCCTTATGAAACTCGCACTTCCCTGTTTTTAGGTAGAGGCCGGCTTCCTTGAGTGAAGTGATGACTGCCCTGAGGTGTTCCGTATGTTCCTTCAAGATATCGCTGTAGATGAGGATGTCGTCTAAAAATGTCGTGCGGAATATGTCCAGGAATGGTCGTAGTGTATCGTTGATGAACTCTTCGAAGGATGCTGGTGCGTTGGTAAGTCGGAAAGGCATAACCAGGGATTCGAAAAGTCCATAGTGGGTGCTGAACGCCATTTTCCATTCCTCCCCTTCTGCAATTCTAATCATGTTGTATGCGTCGCGAACGTCCAGCTTTGTATAATAGCGAGCCTTCGAAAGTCTTAGCAGGGTTCCTTGAATCAATGGCAGGGGATATCGGTGGTTTATTGTTCCTGCAATTAGACCTCGGTAATCGACACAGAGTCGTAAGCCTCCTCCCGGCTTTGGATCTAGAAGTACTGGTGCTCCGCAAGGTGATGAAGATGACCGGATAAATTCTTTGGACAAGTTTTTTTCATTCATTCCTTGAAAACTTGTAATTCTTCTCGAGATAAGCTGTGAATAGGCCCAAAAGGCAGTGTACAGCCCTCCTGTAACTTAATCTTGTGAACGTATGGTCGGTGCGGTGGTAGTGTTTCATGGATTACATTGCTGAACAGGGGTAGAAACTCGTGGTATTTCTCGGGGATGACTTCTTCAAGAGACTGTTCTTGTAGATCCTGTATTCCCAAGGCCTTGTTGATTTCGTACAGTGTGATTGCATAAACCTTGAGTTTCTCCCTTCCGATTCTTCTCACGAAAGTGATGCTGCTACTGCACAGATAACCAATTTCCGTCATTCCGGATCTGCTGCTGTTGTTTCCATGTGATTGCCCCATACCAATACGTTCGAATGATGTTGGCAATGCTGTTGGCAGTAGCTGCTGTCGAAGCCGATCCTTCGTGCCTGGAATTTAACCGTTACGTCGTGAAGTTGTAGCCATGGCAATCCTAGTACGATTGGGTTCTGTCCGAATGTTGTTACGAATGCTGGTAATTGCTCCTGATGTGATTGTATTCCAATATTTAACTTGGCCATGGTCGTAATGATTCCTGATTCGATGGGCGTTCTATCGATAACCTCTAACTCTTTTGATTCTCATAATTCCTTCTCTTCTAATTGATGATGGCGAACAAAATATTTGTCCACAAATGCTATTCCGGTGGCTCCGTAGTCAATTAAAGCGTGCGTATTGATTAACCTGTCTCCGATTTTCAGCGAACATTTCACAACATGATGCTTGTTTTCCATTAAAGACTCCTCACTTTCTGCGCTACTAATTGAAAACTGCGCAATTACAAAACGAGACTTAGCAACTGTAAACAAAGGACATTCGTGCCCAGCGCAATGGCCATCCTTATTACACTGGCCTAGACTTTTCCCGACTCGACTTCCTTTCCTGTCCCCGAATCTTCGTCCATTTCATTTCCTGCTTTCTTAAAAGGTGTTACTTCCACCTGTCCTGATGCTGCTTTCAATTTTCTTGGGCAACTTGCTGTGAAGTGCCTGCTATCCCCACAGTACATGCAAAGTCCTCCTTCCCTTCGTCGCTTGCGTTCTTCCAGAGTATTTCTGTTCCCTTTGACAGCTGAGAGATGCATCGGAGCAGGGCCGTGATAACCTGCCACAGTGCCTGCGGGTACTGTTTCTGCGGCAGGTGTGGTGTTGCTCGTGGTTTCGTGTTTCTTTGATCCTGCTGTCCATCTTCCTGACATTCTTTCTGCAGCTAGGGCGCGGATTTGGGAGTCTCTCTTCGAGCACATTTTGACAAATTCCATGCGATCCGATGGGATGTCGCAGTGCTGTAGTGAGTCCTTCAGCTCCTCAGATATGCCTTGATGTAATACTTCCATCTGGGCTGCATCGTTCCAATCGACATCAGGTACCCACTGTTGGAATTCTGCGTAGTATTGGGCAAATTCTCAATCCTTCTGCTTAAGTTTGAGCAGTTTCCGATTCGCTGTGGCCCGTATGTTTTGGTCCCAGAAGGCCAACTGCAACAGGTCCAGTAGATTTTCTAGCGACTCTAACTTCAAATCTCCGGTTTTCCTGTCGATGTATGGTTGAATTTGATTCAGGGCCAAGCCTTCCAATCGATTTGTCGCGTACCTCATTTTGTTTTGTTTGCTAAAGAATCGTCCCGGTTCATCTGCAATTTTCATGGCTAGTTGTGCCATCCATCCTGGAAGTGCCCTTCTGTCTGTTCCAGAGAATCTGAGAATTTCACTGCCTTTGTGTCCTCTACCCCTATTGCCACCATCCGATGTTCCTGCCAGTGCTAATTCTTGCTTGACCTGATCCCGATATTTGTTTCTTTCTTCTCCACAGATCCTTAACTGTTCCGCTGTTTCTTCTAGTTCCTGTCTGAGGTTTTCCGTCCCTTCTGGTGCTCTGTTTTCCAATTGTTGTTCTAGATCTGTGATCTTGGCTTGCAGGTCTCCATGTGTACAGACTGGCACTCTTTCCTCTGTAGTTTTTAATATCTGTTGCGTAAAAAGCAGCTCTTGTTTCAGGTTGTTCCGTTCCACGATGACATGGTTTCCTTCTGCCAACAATTCCGATACTTGTGCTTCCATATCCTTCCCAGATTGCCGTTCCATTTGCAATCCGTTCAACCTGCTGGTTGTCAGTAACCAAGCCAGTGCTGATAGTCCTATGTTGATGTCCTAAATATGACTCCTGAGTTGTTCTTCGTTCATGATCTCCGTATTTGCCAGCGGTACGTTTTCCAGTTCCAATTGTAGTGCCCCGTCAGCGTCACATCGCGGAATGTTTTTGAAGACTCTCATGACATCTTTGCAATTTTCGAACGGTGATTGATGTAGATATTTATTGATTCTCCAACTGAAGGTTTGTGCTACTTCAAGGCACTGGTCACATATGTGCCTCCAGATATCGCTTTTCCAGTAAATCCAGCAGTCATTGCCACAGGGAATTTTGCACCAAATACTCTTATTTGGGTTCCAGCACATTAAATGCCCGAGTGCGAATCGCTGTTAATTTTTTTCATTGATTAAAAAAGTGTATTTGCTTGCCATTGGGCTATATACCAAGGCAAGAGGGATTCGAGATCGATAGTCCAAAGTAAACAGAGTATGCAATCTGTTTCCTCAATGCAATCGAAAAACGTGTCGAATTCCCATATGCCGCAATTGCAGGTAGGTGTTTCGTCCAATCCTGAGTGGCTCCGCAGTTGCAGTTTATGATTGGGTTTGGATAATCGTGGTCTAGGTCTCCTTCGTCTGCTGAACAGTAGCAAAAATAAATACAGTTTCAGGTCCTTTCGTCCTCGCTTATGTTTTTTTTGGAAGTGGTACTGTTACCCAAAAATATCTGGATTCGTAGGTCTTCAAAAGGTCCACAAGCAAGATAAACAGATGTGTCTCCAGTAGGATTGGATAACCAATCTATTTTCGAAATTGCTTGCTGATTGAAAAACTTCACAAGATGCATTGCAAATGCGATGACAATAATAGCAACGTAAACAGTGAGGATAACAGCACATAAAACAAGAATATAACCAGTAGAATTGATTTTTTAGACTTGTTTTTCTGTCAAGAACTCAGGGCTAGGCATCAAGGATTCAGGGCTCAGGGTTCTAGGGGTTTTAAAATCCAATGGCAGGAAAGCTCAGAGTCAAGAATAGCCTGTAGCTAGAGAAATCAGGACTGTACGCAAGAGACTCGATTCAGAACCACCGAATGTGAAAGAAGTGAAAGTCGAAGCTAATTGATTGTTTTATGGACGAGAAAACAAGTGAAGAAAGAAACTTATCCTCTGCCGAACGCCTGGTTTATTTACCGCGATTCACTCGTTCCATAATATATCCGAACTTCCTGCTTTCTTGTACACCGCTTTTGCACGATTCCGTCATTTTCCTAATCCGAAACTTGATTTCGTTCTCGTCATGCTTTAGCCTCCGTTCTAAACCTGATTTCATTCTTGTCGTGCTTTAGCCTCCACTCGAAACTTGATTTCCTTCTTGTTGTACTTTAGCCTCCACTTGAAACTTGATTGCGTTCTTGTCATGCTTTAGCCTCTGTTCGAAACCTTATTTCATTCTGGTTGTTCTTAACCAGCCTTTTATATTGCTCACCGATTATCACTCCACCATCGATCGTCACTCAGCACAACTGTGACAGAATTGGTGCAAGTGACAGAAATAAAGTTTCACAATGATTTACTTACAATTTTTTATATAAAGTTAAAAGTACTGTAAGTAGTTAAATTCAATTTATAGCTATTGATCACCGTAATTTGTAGTACAAAAAGCAATTCTACAATGCAAGCAGAATATATCCCAACTATTCAAGTATACCCAAATCCAGTTTTTTACAGCAGAATGAAAATTGCAGATATTAACAGAATTATGAAAGTAAATATTGAAAGTACAGAAGAACTCAATAGTTGCTGAATATAATTGGTGGAATAAGATAATACAACAAATCATACAAATTTTCTTTTAACCTGAAATAGCGAAATTCATTCAAGAATATATTCTCTTGGATCCAAATTATTAAAAAACAAAACAGCTTGCCTCTTTCAGTATGGTCTTTGGAACCACTCTATTTGATATACTACTTATGCAATTTGATTTCCATAGACTTTATTATTGAATTTTAAGTAGTGGATAAATATTCATCAATATATATTATTGTCAATTAATTTATAAAAATAACTTACTTTACTTTATTTGAAAATAGTTAAAAGAAAGGTTCAATCTTGATAGTATCTTTCTGAGAGAACTATGGAAATTTTATAGCCACCTATGAAATATAGTGATAGATTGAAACACTAGTTTACTTTAAGATTTTATAACTTGTTGAAAGAAATCTTTTATTATCTATCAATGGTAAACAACTGCTTTTGGTAAGGATTCCTTAATAGAAGGTGTAATAATACTTACAGGAACTACTTGAATATTTCCTTCAGTGGTATAACTACCTCCACAGTGAGTTTGATATAAGAAGTTTTGGTCCTCACAATCAATATGTGGTTGTTAGTATTCAGTTTACAAATTTTGGAAAACTGAATTATTGATTATAAGGCTTTCTTCATTCTCTGCTATTTTTGTATAGCAACTATTTTCTTACAATATTGCTCTTGGTTTATTTCTTGAATATTCTATATAATATACATTCTATTCTTAAATAACTATGTTGAAACTGATAATACTGTTAAGGGCTTTCAGTAATAAAAGTTGGTAGAATTTTCAATTATAGTTAAATTGGTTGATATGACTATTGCTGTTTAAATTGGATGGCATTTAATTGAAATGCTACTAGTTGTCGGAAGCATTTAGATTTGCAGAATTCTGAGGATCCACTAGCATGGTTTACCAATAAATTATGAGAAATATTATATAATAATTTTTTTTATTCAAATTGATAGAGAGTTTAAATATAGAGCAGGTGGTAGAGCATATATGGTGACACTAATAACAGCCAAAACAGTGAAAATATTAGTATATAAACAAGCTATAATTGGTAGAATCAATTATAGACTTGTTTTTCTGTTAAGATTTCAAGATTTGATATTTTGGAGTATATTGAAATAAAGTGAACAATTAAATTATAATATACAATTATATAAATCAAAACCAGCAGCAAAGGTTGATAAACTAATATTTTTAATTATATAATTTTAAATCGAACAAGAAACTAAATTTCCAAATTGCAATAGTAAACAAAAGTCAATACCTAATATATTTTATCATTTTGCAAACAAAAATACAGGACAAAAGTAAACAAATCTACCACTAAATCTGTAGTTTATATATAACATTTGCAACTATTATTATTTGAACTCATTTTTTTTATAATATATTTCACACTTTTACAACTTTATATACCACCCTTGCAAGATTTATTAACATTCTACTTTATTATTGTAATAAGTATTAAACCTGTTTACTTTTTTATCAAATTAGATTTCCTTTTTCAAATCAATTTCTTTCTTTAAAAACTTGTTTCCTATAATCAAAATATATAAATTTGATTTCCAATTGTTTCTATTTACCAATTCTTGTTTAATTATTAATTATAATTTAACACAATTATAACAAATATACTGCAATTTAGTCAATATTTATTTTGAATACTATAGTATATTCAAAAGTAGTTAACAGCAATAGATTCAGAATAGTAGACATATTGAACTGAATACTATAGGGAATATACAATAGTTGATATACAACACCAGATCTACAATTGTTGTTTTATACATTTACATATATTAAAGATATTGATACTGAAATACAAGTCCAGAAATCAGTATACTGAATACTATATATAGCATCTCTGGTGCTGGCAATAGATAATAATATTGAATATACATATTCATAAATCTCCAATATGAATATCATATAGAGGAAAGTAAGTCATGATTTTTTACAGAAAATAATTACTCTAATTTTTCCTAACATCAAACCATCTTTCCTTAATTTTAATACACCTAATACTTTGACATCTTGAAAAAATTGCTGGAACTTCATTCCTAGAACAAGAAATATAGAACCCGAACCCTGTGAACATATTTGTCACCAGCTCTTTTTCATTACAAAAGCCCAAAGTTCAGCTATCCTTACATCACGAGAGTAACGTGACTGCAACAAAATCAAAGCGAGCATGAAAGCATATCCTAACATCAACCGCAGATGCCATGAATCTATTCTAAATTGCCTCCCCACCTACCATTTTTCAACTCGTAAACAAAACTTCCTAACATCGGTCCATTCCGTGTTTTTGGCATCCGGATCCGCTATGTCAACAACTCTCAAAAATGCATTGGCCAAATATGGATTTCTAAGTTTGACTGAAGGTAATTCTCTTGCCATCGTTTCTGCGCCCAGCCATCGCAGGCAGTATATAGCCTCTGTCTGATTTCCTGCTAAGGCAACCAATTCAAACACTAATTTGTAATACTCCAGACCCCTCATAACTCCATGTAATGGTAGCTTCTTCCACCACTTCCACAACAGTTCCCATTTATGGCCAAGACCCAGTGCAGTCAGATAGTCGAGGTGATGTTGCTCTATGGTATAATGATACGCAGACTTAGGGCTGAGACTGCTGTAACCATTTCCTCTCATAATTTCGGGATGCAATGCAAAATTTTTCGCATTCCTAGATAGTCCAACGTCCGGCGGCATACCCACTTGTGAGTTGTGACTGAGAAGAGCTCGTCGAACACCAGAAACAGGCTCACGCAAGAGGGCCAAAAAAATCGCATATCGGAACTCTGGTCTATCTTCAACGTCTGTTGCTTCTTCAGGGCTCATATGGGATTTGAAGTCTTGAATATATGACTCCAAGACAGCTTTCTGTGTGTCAGCAGCCAAAACCCAATCAGACCCAATGGAAGGGCGACGGTCAGTGCAGCTGGCCAGATGAAACATGAGTACATAATAATGCTCCGCTTTCAAAGTCATTCCTTGTTGTCTAAGTCCCTGTAAAAATTCCAACAGGGAGTCGACGGGATAAAATTTGGATTTGTGAGTAATTCTTAGTATTGTAAGCTTAAGTTCAAATTTGATTTGCATTGAGGGTGCCGCAGAAGCAAGTGCCTGGTAAAAAGTCCTGAGAAAAGGGGTAGACGATTTATCGTTGAATCCAGTCCCTATCAAAGACTCGGGACAGACAAGAGGTGATTTTAGAGCATCGATGTGAGCCTGAAGGAGAGTGTAACTTGAATCCTTCGCAGTTGTCGTTAGAGTCGAAAGGTAGTCGGTAAGGTCACCTGTGCGAATAAACTCAGGAAAAGTGTGATGATTGGTAACGTTTACTGAGCCAGCAAAATCGGGTGCAGAGACACCAAGCTGATGTGAATGTCGGGTCCAAACAATTGGACCACCGGCAACCGTCAAAGTGTTGTAATGTTTGCGAACTGCTCGCACTTCTTGGGCGGCCTCTGTGGTCTCATTCTCCTGTAAGATATTGATGGCCTTCACATTTGTTTGCGCCCTGCTCATTACCTCCTTTTCCGTTATCAGGGCATTCTTAATTTTCTTGTGAGTCTGAGCAGTTATTTCCACTCTCTCCACTTCCCGTATCATATCCTTTGTATGCTCGTTTGCCAGTTCTATATAGTTAACCTCCGCTGTGGTAACCTCCTTGTTCACCAGAACAACGTTTACCATTTCTTTCTTTTGTGTGCTCCGTACGAGGTTACTATATGAGCAGTCCGCTTCTTCCCACTTCCTCTTTCTTTCGGCTTTCCTTTCTGCATCCGCAATCCTGTGACGCTCATCTCTTTCCAATATGCCACGCCACAACCCATCAATGGCTATATCCTCCCTCTTTGTACATGTCAACAGCTGCACCACAAGTCTGTGGTCACCGCCATGAACACATACCCAGTCTGAGCTTCTAACCTCTTCAATCTCTCCCATTTGTATAGACACCACCTTTCCCTTTCTTTGCTTGCGGCGGTTGATGAGCTTCACTTGATTTCGACCCAGTAACCCATCTGCATTTGCTAGCCAATTATATTGTGCACGCATATATCGACAGACCTTATCAGCGGTTGCATGCAGATGACGAACTGAGCGAGCTGACCCAACAAGCATTAACACATTGGTACCAATCGCTGGAGGAGGGTCGAGTGGACGTAGATCGATGATGTTCAGATTTGTGATTCCGTGCACTTCAGAGAGTTGATTGAGCATGTCCGCAAGTTCTACAGGAGCATTTCGAGGAAGTCGGGGTAAGGTGGGCATCTCCGCAGGCAGGAACCTTCCAACTTTTGGCGTTGCAACACGGAGGTACCATGGTATCTCGTCTGCTTTTGAGCCCTCACTGAGCATAGTGGACAAAGATTTGCTACCTAGGGCAAAACCTAACTGACCTCTGGAGCAGTAGACATTATGAGCCAACAGCGCCAGTGGCATGCAACTTGTGCGAGGAACATAAGAACGAATCCGAGCACCGAATACTGCCTCAAAAGATTTGAGGAAATTCGTGGAACAAACAGTGCATCGCTGTTTTATGGCCATACGGATCAAAGAGCGATGACAATTGAAAACAAAAATAAAACAACCTTATCAGCAGGATGAGAAGAAAATGTGATAGGAGGACTTCGTGCGAAAACTTGAAATCGGGAAGGCCTTGGAATGAGGACGTAGTGGAGAGTATCTATCAGCTTCTTTTCCTGCTAAACGGAAGCACGGCCCCAATGTTAGGCTCGGCAGGCGGCTGAGTTATTACGCAGAGCCTTTTAAACACTGTTAAAAACACCTTCTATTACGTAAGTAATACAAAGTTAAATCAGCATGATGAATAAACTTGAGTTGCAGCATCGTACTTACGACCTTTAAAGTCTTGGCAAGTACATGGAGATGACTAAAGCGGTAAGAAGTGTATAATCTCAAAGTACAAGGTATATACTGTGGTGCACTCCATTTGCATATAACTAGCAGCTTGTTAGAAAGTAGGGCAAGGATCTAATAACCATCAATTTAGAAGATAGCACAGCCACTAGGTTTGCCATATAAAAAATCATGAAGAATAACAATGTAATATAATATACTAATATATAACAGTGTAAAATTTATTTAAATAAAATTACTGTAAACAATAAATATATATTGAAAAATTAGATTAAGAAGTAGATAGATTTGATTTAATTCAATATCTAGTCCAACTTTTCCTATTGCTATTTACTAAACTTAACCTTATATATACTTGAATTCCTATTACTCGGTAACTACTATATTCAACCTTATTCTGAATAACCTTCCTATTACTTTCTACTTATCTTAATTACTCTATTGTTCTCTATTTAACTCAGTTATATATCTATTTCATTTTCTATTTCTTTCCACTGAACTTTTCTCTCTTTTTACAATACCATATTAATATAGTTAATACCATTGTAATATACTACAATCGACACTATACCAGTTATATTAACAAAATAAAAAATACTTTTTCAGTATTGATATAGTTTTACCAAAACTGCATCAGTATAGAAAGTTATTCTGCGATTTTTTGAAAATTTTGAAAGAAATTCACTATGTTTAGAATTCCCCTGAAGCTTTTATTACAAGTTCCAAAAATTTTGAAATAATCGATTCAGTTTTACAATTTTTGAAAACCTGAGGAGAAATAAATATAATTATAAATCCATTCAATGATCTTTTGTAAGCTTCTGAAAACTTCACAATAGTATATAGGTACTTTATAATGGACCTGAATTGTATTTTTACTGGTATACTGAACCTTATAGAACAAATTACTAAGCACAATGATGGCAAATTATTTTAGAAGTTGACTAAAAAAATGATAATTATTGAGAATATTCTTTAAGCTTCTATTAAGTTTTTTTAAAATTTTTAAATTTTGGCTTTCTAATTTTACATTATCAATTTATTTGACTAGAATTACCAATTAACTATATACCGTTCATACAATTGATATACCAGTTCTATTTAAATGATCTAAATTTATATAATAATATAAACCTCCAATTCTTTCATTTTGGCCCCTAATTTCAACCAGAAATTAAGTAGACAGTTATTATTCAATTAGTATAAATTACGGTTTATTGTGTAGCTATTTTTCAGTGATACAAAATGAATCAAATGTCAATCCAATCTGATAAGAACTTACTCACCTATTTTCAATCAACATTCATAGTTAATAAATATATTTAGAGAATGCTGGTAGAATTGAACAAATTCAGGATGGAATTGAATGTAAATTCCTGCTTTGTTTCATCCATTTCTAACAGGTATTGATCATTGCAAAGACTTCAATTGATGTCCAACTAATGGAGCTCCAAAAGCTATAGAAATAATATACATAACTTTGAATATGATGAGATTTTTATAGATTTGTATCAGGGTGGGTATATTTGAGTATGGCTTTGAACATGATGGTAAGAATGGATACAGTTGCGTACATGAATATATGATGAAGTAGAATACTCATTAAGTATGGTAAGATAATCGTTAGAATACAATTGGTATTTCTACACAGTAACTCTATTCTGGGTACTTACCTTGTTATCTGTCTGCTGCCAATACATTATCTCCCTTTCACGCTGTAGACTCCCTGGACTGACATACCCATATGAGAGAAGAAAGAAAAAAGTAAATATTCCTGTTTATATACTATTGTATAGCTTCAACAATCCAGCTACTGATTGGTACCATCCAAGGGTAACTTTTAAGTGAATTTGGTACACAGGAAACCTCCACCTCCAATAAGAGATGGTAAAAACATATGATGATGCCATTTATACCAGGCCGGGATTCAATAAGAAGAGAAAGGAAAGAAGAAGAGAGAAAGAAAAGAAAAGAAAAAAGAAGGAAATATCCATATTGAGTCAGATTCATCCAAGTCCACCTCCTTGAATTCTAGGCTATTTCTGCAGCGGGCCTCATTCTGAGCCCAAATCATCAGCAGGCTTCGAAGATGAACATCAGGTGTATCGTTGTGACTATCATGGCAAACTTCTAGTATTTCCGAATTACAGCATTTCTTTGATATAGTTGTCACAGTTGTGCTGAGTGATGATCGGTGGTGGAGTGAGGATCGGTATGCAATATAAAAGGTTGAGTACGACAAGAATGAAATCAGGTATTGAATGGAGGATAAAGCACAATGAGAACGCAATCCTGTTTGGAGTGGAGGCTAAAGCACAATGAGAACGAAATCAAGTTTCATATTAGGAAAACAATGGAATTGTGCAAAAGAGATGTACCAAGGAAGCAGGAGTCCAAATGTATTATAAATGAGTGAATTGCTGTATATTAGCCAGGTGTTCAGTGGAGGATAAGTATCTTTCTTTACTCGATCTCTCGTCTATAAAACAATCAATTTGCTTCGGCTTTCACTTCTTTCACCCTCGGTGATTCTGGATTGAGTCTCTTGCGTATACTCTTTGTTTCTTCCGCTACAGACTATTTTCGACTGTTGAAGTCTTCTGCCTCTTGGATTTTATGACCCCTAGAACCACAAGTCCTAAACTCTTGACATTCAGCCCTAAATCCTTAACCGAAGACCGAGTCTAAAATTGATTCTACCCATTATATTTTTGTTTTATATGCCGTTACCCTCATCGTTTAGACTGCTATTATTGTCACTGCATTTGCAACGCGTCTTGCAAAGTTTTTAAATCAGCAAGCAGTTTCAATAACAGATTGACTATCTATACCTACTGGAGACAAATCTGTTTACCTTGCTTGTGGACCTTTTGAAGACCTACAAGTCCAGATTTCTTTGGCAACGATTGTCATTGGTAAAAATATGAATGAGCCAGACATCTTAATCATCGCCACAATTACCCATCAAAATCATCAAATATATATTGGCACTCGCCTTTCAACCTCCAAAACCACTGTCTTCGTCTATACCCATATACATCCTGACCCTCCCAGAACTTATAAGCCCTTGATTGTGTTTAAAAAACGAATTTCACAGAATGTATTGTACCTGCGGGCAAGACAGTATTTCCAATTATCCATGCTGCACCTGTAGGTACGGGGATTATTTGGGTGATGACCAATATGACTTTTAGATATTTGACTGACAGCGATTTGCTATCGGGCGTTAATGTGCTGAAACCCCAATGAGTGTATCTGGTGCGAAATTCCCTGTGGCAACGACTGCTAAATACACTAGAAAAGCGATACCTGGAGGCACATCTGTGACAAGTGCCTTGAAGTAGCACAAATTTTCGGGTGCATGATCAACAAATATTTACATCAATCACCATTCACAAATTGTAAAGATGTTAGGAGAATCTTCAAGTACAGCGCACCATGTGATGTTGATTGGAAAACTCCAACAGGAGTTGAAAAACATAACACGTGTGAATATGGAGGCAATGGACGAAAAACACTTCTAGGAATATATCCAAGCAATCAATACAGAACTGGCGGCCCTTGCTCAGTTACCGACCACCAGCTGGTTGAAGGAATTGCTATGGTATCAGCAATTTGTGATTTATGCGGAAGTACCAATATTGGCATTGATGGCAGAAGGAGAAAAGGTCGTCAAGGAAAACAACAACCTGAAACGGAAGCTGCTTCTTACGCAACACAGATAAAGAACTATGGAGGAAAGAACCCCAGAGTGCAATCACGGATATCTGGAAGAAAACGTCCGGAACCTGGAAAAACAGCTGGAAGAGAATGACCCAGATCTGGCGGAATTGAAACAGGACCTGGAAGATGCTCAAGCACAGATGGAGAAGTTCAGAGGTTTTGAAGAGGAAAATTGGAAACAGGTAACGCGAAACTTGATATTGACAGAAGGAAGAATAGGAGCAATGGGACAAGAAAGTGATGAGAAGATACATAAGATTGCCAGCTTTTCAAAAGAAGACAGAAAGAAACTTGGAGAGTGGAAGACACAGTTAGCCTTAAACATTGACGGAAAACAAAAACATTTCAATACCAAGCAGCACAAGCTGAGGTATGCAGCGGGGAACCTAAAGGGGGTAGCTTGGGCACACTTGATGCTGTTATGCAATACGATTTCCAGGGAAGTCAAGCTTGAAACCTTGCAGGACCTAGTTGACTTGCTAGACCAAGCCTTCGAGGACCAAGATGAAGCAGTGACGGCCAAAGAGAAACTCTTGAAACTCAGAGAACGAGACTACGAGCTCTCTCAGTACTACTCAGAATTCCCAAGATATGTAGCAGACGTCAAATGTAAGGAAGCAGCCCAGATAGATGTGTTATGTAATGGACTATTAAACGAACTAAACGACTCTCTACAACACACCGAGGTGCCAGAAAGCCTGGTCGAATTCGTCCAATGGTGCTCAAAAAGAATCTCACAAATAAGAAGACAAGTGGTGGAAAACAAGTCATGAAGATGGGAAGGAAGCTACATGGAGCCTGACCCAACAACCAACACCACACCCACCCCAGATTCAGCTCCCACAGGAACGGTGACAGGGCACTGTGGGACCGCTCTGGCGGATCTTTCAGCAGTGAAAGAAAAGAAAATTACTCTGGAACAATGCAAGTGGCGAAGAAAAGGAGGGCTTTGTATGTATTGCAGAGATAGCAGGCACTTTGTGGCATCGTGCCCAAGAAAATTGAAAGCAGCATCAGAACAGGTGGAGGTAACACCTTTTAAAAAAGCAGGAAATGAAATGGACACAGATTTGGGAACAAGGAAAGCACAGGAAGTTGAGTCGGGAAAAGATCAGACCAGTGCAATAAGGATACCCATTGCACTGCGTACGAATGTCCTTTGTCGAAAGTTGTCAAATCTTGTTTTGGAATTTCGCAGTTTTTGATTGGTAGTGCAGAAATTAAGCAGTCTTCAATGGAGAGCAAACATTGTGTTGTACAATGTTCGTTGAAAATCGGAGACGGGTATACCAATACACACTTCCTGATTGACTGCGGAGCCACGGGAAT
This sequence comes from Trichophaea hybrida, assembly GCA_015178995.1. Classification (NCBI taxonomy): domain Eukaryota; kingdom Fungi; phylum Ascomycota; class Pezizomycetes; order Pezizales; family Pyronemataceae; genus Trichophaea; species Trichophaea hybrida. The sequence continues at coordinate 71,486 of WHVE01000308.1, read as the reverse complement.
AGCATTTGTGGACCAATATTTTGTTCACCATCATCAGTTAGAAGTGAAGAAATTAAGAGAGTCATGAGAGTTAGAAGTTATCGATGGAAGACCCTTCTAATCAGGAACCATTACAACCATGGCCAAATCACACATAGAAATAAGATCACATCAAAAACAATTACCAGCATTCGTAACAAAGTCAAGGCAGTATCCGATTCTGCTGGGACTGCCAAGGTTACTACTCCACGATGTCACGGTTATATTCCAGAGCCAAAGAATTGGCTTCGACAGCAGTTATTGCCAACAGAACTGCCAGCATCATTTGAGCATATGGGTATGGAGCAATCACATGGAAACAACAGCTGCAGATCAGGAAGGGCTGAAATGAAACATCTGCACGGTAGCAGCATCACCTTTCATAAGGTGAATAAAAAGAGAGAAACTCAAGGTTTACACTGTCATACTGTACAAAATCAACCAAGCCTTGGGAGTAAATGACTTACAGGAGAAACCCCTCAAAGAGGTCATCCCCAAGGAGTATTACGAATGTCTACCCTTGATCAGCAAGGTTGTTGCGGAAACACTACCAGCGTACCGATTGTACGATCGTAAAATATAGTTGCAATAGGGCTTCACACCGCCATTTGGACCTATTTACAGCTTATCTCGAGACGAGCTACAAGTTTCAAAAGAATGGATATGGAAAAACTTGTGCAAGGGATTCATCCAGTCGTTTTCATTACCTTGTGGAGCTCCAGAACTCTTTGCTCCACAGCCGGGAGGAGGCATAAGACTCTGTGTCAATTCCCAAGGCCTGAATGAAGGAACAATAAAGAACCGATACCCCCTACAATTGATCTAAGAAACCTTGCTAAGACTCTCTAAGGCCGGCTATTATACAAAGTAAAATGTCCGCGATGGGTATAACATGATTAGAATCGCAGAAGGGGATGAGTGGAAAACTGCTTTCAGGACCCACTATGGACTTTTCGAATCCCTAGTTATATCTGTCAGACTTACCAACCTACCGGTGTCGTTCAAAGAGTTCATCAATGATACGTTATGACCATTCTGGGATACATTTTGTACAGCTTTTTTGGATGATATTCTCATCTACAGCAACAATCTTAAAGAACACAAGGAATACATCCAAGCAGTAATGACATCTCTCACAGATGCTGACCTCTACCTAAAAGCCGAAAAATGCGAATTCCTGAAGGAAGCAGTCGAATACCTAGAGTCATTGTTGGAGTAAATGGAATTGGAATGGATCTGCAGAAAGTCGAAGCAGTTGAAAACTGGGAAGCACCAGAGAAACTTGAAGAAGTCCAAGCCATTTTAGACTTTGCTGACTATTATCGACCGTTCATACGGAATCACAGCAGGGTGGTACAACAGCTAAATTCAAACTTACAAAAAAGTTAGTACATTTTTATTGGGGACCAGATCAAAAAAAAGCTTTCGCAGAACGCTAAAGAGCCTTAATGACAGCTCCAGTGCTGGCGCATTTCGATTATGAACAAGAGATAGTCTGCAAAACCGACGCCTCAAGTTATGTATCCACAGGAGTCCTCTCTCAGTATGACGACCAAGGAGTACTACACCCAGTGGCCTTCTTCTCCAAAAAGCATTCGCCCGCCGAAGAAAATTTTGAAATCTACAATCCAGAATTAGGCACGATAGTCGAACGCCTGGAACAATGGACACCCAAATGGCAAGGATCAGCACATCCTATCAAGATCTTCACATATTACCAGAACTTGGAGTACTTTATGACATCTAAATTGCTGAACTGAAGACAAATCAGATGGTCCGAGTTCTTGTCAAGGTTGAAGTTCGAGATAGTGTATCGCCCAGGAAAACAAGGTCAGAAACCTGATGCACTTAGAAGAATGCCAGGAGACATTGCTCCTAAGGGAGGGGCAGAAAAAACCCACAAATTGTGTTGAAAACAGAAAATCTCCACAAGAAACTGCGCGAAAACCTGGTAGTAGCATTCATGGAAACAATTAACCTCGATAACAACTTGGTGAATTCTGACGAACTGTAGAACAGGGTAAATAGTGTATTTAAGCAATGCCCTGAATTAGTCACACACAGGAAAGAACTGCTAGAAGGCTCCGTGTTACAACAAATCCAACCAACGGACAAAGTTAAACTCAAGTGGATCCAAGAATGCCATGACACTCTGGTCGCAATACATCTAGGACGAGCAAAATCTTATGACCTGTTACACCGAAATCACTCCTGGACTCAAATGACGAAGAACGTGGATCGCTATGTCCGCAATTGCCACACCTGCCAAGGGAGTAAGGCAACCTATGGAAAAACTCATGGCTTGTTACGACCGTTCGAAGTACCAGAGCAACCATGGAAAGACTTGAGCATGGACTTCGTAGTCGGACTGCCAGAAAGCGAAGGTTTCAACGCCGTATGGGTAGTGGTCGATCACAAGAAAATGCGACATTTAGTACCCTGTACTCACAAGGTAGATGGATAGAAGCTGGGAGAAATGTACATTAAAGAAGTATTCAGACTGTATGGACTGCCCGAAACAATGGTGAGCAATCAAGGCCCGCAATTCGCATCGGAATTGTGGAAACAGGTCTGAATCTGTCTCAAGCAGGCTGTTGTAGAGATTTCGGATGAAATTGTGAATCCAGTTATGCCTGATACTCTCAAAATCATCAAACTGGTCAAGGGGTGGGAACCCCTCTTATCAGTGGATGAAATCTGAAATAGCTGCTTCCCAAAGTTCGAACCTGGTGTGCCCCTCGATCCACCTCATTATTCAGCGGAGTGATCACTTTAGCCCCTGCAGCAAAGGGCAGCTCAATATCCTCTCCAGTTCCGTTGGATAGAACAATGTTGGCTGGGACTGTCTGACTCTGGTATTCACTGAGAGTGATCGGCCCCCGGCGTTGACTGAAGCGAATATTTGAAGTTCGTGTCCACGGTGACTGTTCAGGTAGTGCTTTGGTCCGTCACCATTGCCCAGTGACCACACTGCCTTCAGTCTCCCTGGTCTCTTGAGATGTGGCAGTTTCCAGTTCAGATGTCAGCACTCCTGGTGCCCCAGGCTGTGCTGTGAGGGGTTGAGGGACAGTGGGTTGAATCAGTGGTGGGGGAGGGTTTGTAGACCATGAGCCTGGAGCAACTGGTGGTCTTGGTAGAGGGGGAGGACAATGTGGGATCTACTGGGGCCGGTCAGCCCCAGGTGGAGGGGGAGGAGGATGTGTGGTGTACCAGAGCCCTTCACCTCCAGGTGCAGGGGGACATGGGGTGCGACAAGTATATGGTGAATGGTAAAGAGCACCAATTCAGAGGTAAAGAGAGCTACTGAAGGTTGAAGTTGCATACCCCTCCAGCGAGATGTGGCTCCGTGCCATATGACACGCGGGCTTGATAGGACTAGTCTTGAAACTGACCAAAAACTATACATCACTTCACCTGACGAATTGTTTGTACCCCACAAAGTGATTGAGTTCCCGTCCCTAACCACTGCTAAGCCTACGATTTTCGTCACGATAACTCCACCAAAACCTCCAGGCAGAGGTTCAGATGCACCTGTAGGTGACGGCAGGACTTGGATCGCATCTAATCGTGCAGCTCGCTTCCAATTGCGAGGTACCTGAGTTCGATAGGCATTGGATAATCGCAGTTTCCAATCACTAGATAGTGTTGTATGTTCAGAAGTGTGGTAAATTTTCGATATATTCCCAAAATCTGCAACCACCAACAGAGGTTTCATGCAGGACACCTGCTTTGATATACGAGAGATGGAAACCTGCAAGCACCTCTCTTGAAAGGCTGTAGGTTGATTTCAAGTATCAAACATCAACAAGCAAGGCGATCACGGGTGCTCATATGTATTGTCTGTTGTAGCTTCAGAATCGCAGCATAAGTTGGGTGGGCTTTGAGAAACTGCAATCAAGTGGCAGGGGTGATTCCAGACAATGGGTGATGAAAACATGTATCAGAAGTTTGTCAAACGAGGCGGTATGGTAAGAGCAGTGCGGACGAGGTTGGTACGCATTGAGTATTCTCGAGAGAATTGCGAGTGTATATAAACGTACCTTGCATCCCACGAATGCAGCCCATCACATTACCTCAATCTCAGCAACTACTGCAGGTACCATAGAGCTTTTAGCAAAAATCTTCGAACCTCCTAACCGCCACTTTGTAACTACTTCTATACATCATGTCGCAGAACTACCCCTCCAACAAACACTCTCTGACCAACCCAGGACACCTGTATCAATATTATGGCGGTGCACCTCCACAACAACCCTGCCCAAACTACCAGCTCAGCGGTGATGGGTCTCAGATGTGGGACGGGTATGTCTGGCATCCCACTCCCGATTATCAACTGCCCTGGCTGCTTACTGAGGAACTGCAATATGAACCGCAACCACTGAACTATCTTCCATATACTGCACCACAGTTGATCAGCCCCGATGGACGGCACATGTGGAATGAATACTGACAAACCTGAATTCCATACGAACAGGTTCCACCCCGACCACCACCACTGCCACCACCACCACCACCACCACCACCACCAACACCACCACTGCCACCACCACCTTCAGCGAACCCGAACCCACCAATGTCTCCGCCACCTGACAAAGAGCGACACACACGACTGCCTCCTCCAACGCGGCCAGGTCCACCTGGAGTGGAAGGATCCCGGTCCACCCCACCGGGGGCTCCCGCTCCACCTGGTGGTGAAGGATGCCAGTTTACCCCACAGCCCCCTCTCGCTCCACCTGGAGGTCAAGAAGCCTGGTTCACCCCACAGCCCCCTCCCGCTCCACCTCAAGATGAAGGGCCCCAGTACACCCCACATCCTCCCCCCTCTCCATGAAGGCCACCAGTTGCTCCAGGCTCATGGTCCACAAATCCTTCCCCACCTGTGATGCAGCCCACCTTCCCTCAACCACTCCCACCACAACCAGGAGCACCAGGAGCAGCAATGCCTAGACCAGAAACTGCCACTTCTGAAGAGACTAGCGAGACTGAAGGGAGTGCGGCCCTGAGGCAGTGGTGATGGACCAAAGCGCTACCAAAACTCCGCCATGGACACCAACTTCTAAAATCCCCTTCGGTCAACGCTGGCGGCAGATCACTCTCTGTGAATACCAGGGTCAGATAGCACAAGCCAACATTGTTCCACCTGATGGAACTGGAGATGGAGAATAGCCGCCCACTATTGCCAGGGCTAAAGTCACCACCAGGCAACTCATGGTTAAGATTGGTGAAGTTGAAAAGGGGTCTAAGGAAGGCGACACGCCTCGGAGAAGCGACATCTCCAAGCTTGAGAATCAGGTCTGGCAGAATGGCTGATTCCTCGGCACCCACATTGCATGATGGGACCACTCCGCTTGAAGATGAGGTGGATCGAGGGGCACATCGGGTTCAAACTTTGGGAAGCAGCTATCTCAGATTTCATCCAGTGTATTGAGGAGTTCTTACCCCTTGACCAGTTTGATGATTCTGAGAGTATCATGCACAACTGGATTCACAATATATTGCGAAATCTCTGCAACCGCTTGGGCAAAACAGCCACTGGGACGGTAAAATGTGACATAAGGAAATGGAAGAGACGTGGTGGCAAGCACAAGACATAGGGTAGCAGTGATGAACACCCTCCCAAACGGGCGAACAATGAGGTGGCCGATATCTAAAACAAGTCGTTTGTGGTTCAGGTGCCGGAGATGCCACTTCTGGTCAATATTCAGGACATTCCAAGCACTTGAAGAATATTCTCAACTTCTGAAGTGGATCGCTAAGGCAGAGGCGAAGGGCCCATTCACTCCCAGACTGTATATTGCTGTCAGTGGAGGGATGCAGCTGCTGAAGATGCCGGAGTTACCATTGGGGAGAAGTTTTGTGGCAGTGTTTGGAACCAGGAAACATGGAATGGGCAGGTCCAGAGCTTCTGTGCAGTTGTGCCTGAAGCAGCAACTCTGCGCCTTAAGCGAACCTGTGAAATAGAAATGGGGAGGACCCGCCTGAGAATGTCCTGTTAGTGGAGGAGCCCAAGAAAGCAATGATGGGGAGAGAGTAAGTTAGGACTGCCTGAAGTGATGAATGAAGTTCTGCGCTAACTGGAGTTCCTTGTAGGGCACACCCCACAAACACCCAAAATGAAGTCATCCATAACCCTGGTGCACCACCAGATACACCCAAAGGAAGTGTCCCAGAACCCCGGTGCACCACCAGATACACCCAGCAAGTGGCGGGCCCCAGTCCAGATGGATGACTATACCGATTTGCCTGTGCCGCCGACTCAAGTGCTCTTGCCACCCTCGTGAAGCGAATTCAGAGCACAGAAGTTCTCGACAGCAATTCACAATTCCCCAAAGAGCTGATTGAGCCTCAAGTGACGAGCCAGGGCAAGTTTTGGATGATGCTCTCATGGCCGCTATCAATGACACCTTCGAGCATGAGTGTCTTGAAGAAGCAGTTGATTACTCGGTGCTGTGCCATGCAGAGATTCACATGTGGATGCCATTTGAGGGCCAAAGTACACCTTGAAGCAATTTCCAGAAGAAAGATTTCTTGCACATCAGATCTGGGTGATTTGGTTCATTGTGCGGAGATGGATCGTCGATGTGGACCTTCCTGGGGTGCTTCTGGCTGATGATATGGGACTTGGGAAGACGTTCACCATCTTAGCTGTGGCTCTTTATGCTAAGTGAATTGCTGAGGATGTGAGAAATCACTATGAGCCACAACTACAGGTGCTCTTTAATCTCTTGATCGGGCATGGTGTCAGGCAGTGAAAATGGTCGTCTCAACCCTCAATGCTGTCCAGAAGCACTGGTACCTGTGCACTCACCCTGACCCAGTTCCTCGTTGTCTTTCCAGTTGCTTGATGATAATCCAAAAACTGACCTCCCGCCATGGAATCCAGAACTCTTTGTGGTGCTCCTAAGTGTCTGAGCAACATCCATCGGTGCAATCGATACCATCATGAATGGTACTCTGCATTCGGTGCGCGATCTCTGCACCGAAGATGCTGGCAACCTGTCTCACGCACATCTCGACTTCTGTTTGGAACATCCCGAGAGACGATGGGTCATCCACGTGATCACCTAGGATACGTTCACGAGCCGGGTGCAAAGAAATATGAACGACACAGTTCGCCAGATTACGAACTGCCAGTGGTCGTGGGGAATCTTCGATCAGGCGCACTGCTTCAAAGGTCCAAAGTCTAAGGGTTGGTCCGTTGCATCTGAAGCCCAAATTGGTTTCAAAGTGGAAGTTACCCCAACGCTGGCCTACCACTCACTGAAGGACTGGGGAAACACGACTTGGTGGCTGTTCACAAGTCCAGATGCACCTGAGCATGAGTGAGTGGTAGAAGAACATGGTCCTGAGGCTTTAATGTCAACGACCACCGCCTTTCAAACTGCCGTCAACCCGGGAGGTTCTTCTGAAGCTCAGCTGGAAGCTGCCTCTGTGATGACCGAAGTCGCTCACCCATGGAATATCCGCCAATGGACAGAGTAATGGCTGGCTTCTGGTGGACCCCTGGTTTACCTCCCATCGGAGGATTTCCATCCAGTGGCACTGGAGTGGTCTCAGGAAGAACAGAAGCAGCTCGATGATGTTGCCACCCGACTCAAGGGGCAGACGCATGAAGGCGAGCATGGGATTCCCTGGTGGATTCATTGCTGGCAGCTTGCTTGCTTTTCGCTGCTGTTGAAGCAAGAAGGTGATCATTTTGCCAATGGCAGTTGGAAGAAAGAGTGGGATGCCAGCAGTTTTGTGGAGGGGCCGATTTTCAAATGGCTTCGAGAATGATTCCTCCCTGAGTTGATCTGCGGTTCGGCGACAGTTCCTGAGATCAATGACCAGCCTAGTACAGTCTCTCCTGTCCTTTCACCGCTTCTTCAGCAGGCTGAACTGTTTTGTCTTTTGCCAGGCCAGGTTCGCCATCTGGCATGGTGGATTGATCGCCATTTCAACCATGATATCAAGGTCATTTGCATGGTCCCAGAAGATTCCGCCGACAGGCGCGGTGCAGTTATGAGCGATTTCCAGAATTCCCCCTGGTGCTCCGTCTTCAATACCACCACCAAGATTGGTGGTATTGGGCTCAATGTCGTGGCTGCCAATTATGCGGGAATACTTCAGAAGCGTTGGGTTCTCAACGAACAGTGGCAAGCATTTGGATGGATTGTGTGACTGGGTCAGATGCGTTACCCTCATACCTGTCTTTTCAACACTGGTCCAAACGGCATTGATGATTGAGTTACTGCGCTCCATATAGTCAATGATACTACTCAGCTATGTGTTGTGCATAGAGTGATGAATCATCCGATGATAAGAAAGGAGGACTTCTACAATGTTCTCAAAACATGCATTGAGGAAATGGCCATTCAGGCTGGGATGTTGTCGCAATCGGAATAGCTGCTTGGGTGTTTCTGGGTGCGCTTGGGTTTGGAATTTAATCGATGGGTCGTTCAGAATGTTTTTTTAATTTGCTGGGGTGGATTTGGGACTATTCTTTGTGGTTGTACGGAGTTCACATGGGGGTATTGACTGGATTGCTTCTTCAAAATGGACTAGATTTTCTGTATCTCTATTATCTCCCATGTATCACTAGGCCAAGATGGTGAAGAATTGATGGCTTGGGGTTAAGGTATATCCACTTGTTATCACGTGAGAAATAGAATGCAGCTGTGAAGAATTACATATGGTGGTTGTCAAGGGTGTGGTTGAGCGGTCAGGTGAAACTTGCTTGCCCAAAACAGGAAATAGAAAGCGAAGGCAGTTTAGATCGTACTCGAAATAGCATTACATTCAATTATAATTTCTCACACTATCCCCGGTGCATCTACCACTCACCAAGACTATGCTCATCTGACGATTTCAGCTTCCAAAGTGGCACTAGCTATGATTGATATTTGCCCACGGCCCACCCAAGCGTTTGCGACAGACTGAGCTCCAGTTGAAAGCTTCCAGAGTATGCAAAGATCGAGTCAGAATAGATGCTTAGGTTCGAAATCATACCAGCTGATAGTCACTCGATTTTTCCGATTGGGAGTTAGGTGCACCCTGGAGCATCCTCCTGGGAAATGCTAACATGATATGATGTTTTTGTCCCTTCTGCTCCATTTCATCTTGCCCATTTTTATTATCTCTGCACACCTGCAGCTTAACCTGCCCGCCTGCCATTCGAATTGTCACAGCTCCACCTGGACCAAAAGCCCCTATTCTAACTTCTATTCAGTAGATGTTTTCCCCCACCACATTTTGTCTGCAGGTAAACTGACTGTACCTGGATAGACACGATTCACACTACAGAAGATACAATGTGCATTGAGCATGGGATTGCATATAGCTGCGGCACAGTACTGCATAAGTTCGATCGCTGTGGGTTTCCAATTTTGAGCAAAGGAAACTGCCCAAGGGGTGTATCTCAGATTCCGATGCTGTCCCAGGACACGGAATGCGACTTTGACCAGCATGATCACCGTGGCAGCGGGATCCTGCAGCAGCACTTCGTTCAGATTGATAGAGAGAACTATCGACTGGTAACTAAGATGATTCATTCCAGTTCACCTCATGGAGCTTTGGTTAGTCAAACCGAGCCTGCCCTCTATGTGCTGCGTGTGCTCGAACATGTTGAGCTAATGAGTACGGCTCCACAAAACCTAGTGCTTAACGTGCAACAAAAACGATAACGAAAGCGTCAATCTTTCGAGTGCAGCTACTTCTATGGCAGGGTATTAGATACATTCGAGGACTATTGAAGGCAGAGACTTGCTGGGGCATGATGAAACCAAAACGGAATCCGAAGTACCGGTATCCCGATGGTAAGAACACATGTTGCTCTCGCATATTCAGACCAATCAGCGTGGTTGGTCGGCTATGTTAACAGGCGACATAGCAGATATCAGCCGCTCAGGCACTGCCGAAAACTCTGATGCAGAGCATGGGCTTGCATCTAGCTCAACCACGTCTGAGTCTGAATCTTGCCACCTCACAATGGAAAGCAGTCTCGAAGCCCCAATACCCATGCATCTCACTAACAGATGCTTGAACTCAGTGTACGGATTAGCAGCCCAGGTGCTCCTCAACTTCAGTGGGAATTAACAGGTTGTCCCTTCGATGCGCACCACTGTGTCACCTTCAGTTTCCTATAAAAAAAAGAGGTTTTCGAGGTGCACCTGAGCTTTATTCGGACCTCTTCTTCTCAAATCACATTTGGATATATTCTCATCACCTATGGCTTTGCAATGTGCTAACTTTACCGCTTCTCATAAGCGAGATTTTGAGCACTCTGCAAGGATGTCCAGTCAAAAAGGTAGTCTATGTGTTACCAGACATGTAAGGCCAGATGAATCCCTAATTTGTATCAAGCTAACCGTCAGGGCCACTGGAATGAACTTGATGATGTCAAAAAAGACAATGATGAACACCAAGAGCCTGACGACTATCCCACCACTGGTTTGGACTATGATGATGACGAGCTACTGTCAACTCATGAATACTATAGATGCAGTCACAACACAAGCTCAAATGGCCCGGAAAGGGCTTGCTCAGATACTGTCCAGGCGACTGACCAACTCCAAAGATAGAAATCCAAATCAAATCTCGGGAGCACCAATGGAGACAATTCTCAGTTGTCACTGCGCTCACAATCACCCTCACGGCACTCCACCTTGACCTCCTGGCCAAGATACGACGTTTCTCGTTCCACTAAACCATGCCAGACGGCGGCCTGCAAGGAGTCAGGATTCCTTAGCTGCCCCTCCACCTATTGAAGGTGCATTGGGGACGAAGAGCAACAAGGATAGCAAGGTGCCACTCCATAACAAAGAAGCTTTCGATTAAGCAAAGAACTTCTTGAAATCTGTTCTGTATACTGAATACCGCTGGCCGGCCTCTCGAAAGGACGAATTGGACATTTGTGATAAGGTATGGGATAAAGCCCTTGATGCCATAACCATTCAACAGAGAGCTGTTGGCACACTCAATGGCATGCAACACGTATGGGAGCGCCCCAGTGGACCCAGGGAACACATCGATGCCCTGACACATGGAAATGTGAGGTATCCAAAGTATTCTCCGGGTTTCAAAGTTCGATAATCTAATGATCAATGCAATATAGTTGCGGGGGATAATTAGTGGTATGTGGGGTAGACTAGTCGCTACTGCGAGGCTGATGGTGACTTCACTGTTCTCGTTGAAGATAGAAGAGAAGCTTCTATGCCTACAGCAGGTTGCTGCTTTGCTGAATGATAACTGTTGGATTGGGAAATGGGTAGATCTCCCGAACGGTATAAAGGAAGTCTGGTGGTTTGGAAGAAGCGAGCTCGCCATGCTGATCATTGCTCACTTCTTCGCTTCCAACACCTATCTTGGCAGACAAGAGCATTGCAACCAATTTTGGGACAAGCGAGTAACTCCCCAATTGATTTGCTTGGCTCTAACCGCACTCAACTGCGCCTTGATGGACTACATGAAAGGAACAAAGAATGAACCCTCCCACCACTTCCGCCCGGAGATATTCAGCCATCAGTGTACCCCCTCGATCCCATAATTAACGGCTACTAATGTTTGTGATAGCCTTGTACGACAGATGCTGGAGACACTGGAATTCCATCAGTCCTGGTTGCCAGGCGGCCATGATTGAGCATATGGGCAGCTATATGGACACAAGAATTGCAATCTCTGCCGAGCACTTGACCCATTATGTAGTACCAAATGCTGCAGGGAAGGAAACGGAGGACCTGGCAGCTGTGTTCAAGTGAGAGTCTGATTCCCGGGGTTTGTGTTTCTTGGAGATTGTGTTCCTCAGAGGTTGTGTTTCTCGGAGGTTGTGTTTCTCAGGGGTTGTGTTTCTCGGGGGTTGTGTTCCTCAGGGGTTGTGTTTCCCGGGGGTTGTGTCACTTGGAGGTTGTGATTCTCGGGGGTTGTGTTTCTCGGGGGTTGTGTTTCTTTTGTCAAGGTCATGTCGAGGTGCTGCTGGGGCCAGCGTGGATATATGTTGTTTGAGTTGATAGTGGCAGGCTGCAGTAGATGAATGCCAAAGATGTATGCGATGCGACAGGCGCATCTGAAAATGGGTGTCACACCATGATTCCATCTGGAAATGAAGAAATTGATCCAGGTACACCTGAGTGATCCTAGAACGTACTGGAGCTCCACAGGGAGCTCAGAAGCGGCCACAGAGGACTTTGCTATGCTTTGGGAATCTCCCAGAGCACCCGGTATGGATTACACTATTGCGATACAGGAATCTTCCAGAGCACCCTTAGAGGCATCAGAAGTGGCTACAGAGTACGCTTGTGCGATACAGTAATCTCCCGGAGCAGCTTCAAGGCCTGAGGGAGAACAAGGGAGTGTGCTGAGGCTGCATTGCCGGTCCCGGAGGACGCCGGGAGGGTCTGCAGAGTGCGTCATTCAAAATCAACCTGCGCATGCTCTGGAGGGTCCCGGGGCTTCCGGGCCCGGACCATTGACTTTGCTGATATCCTGTATTGCAAAGATAGCACTGTGGTGACAATATGTGACGTTCTGCCAATGGATGTGTCCAATTCTATATGAGGCCTGATGCCTATTTTTGATTTGAGGTTTGTTGGCCATTCTGCAAAGCACAGTAGGCCACCGCGGTATTCACTTGAATTGCTTGATTTATTGCCGGAAGTAGGTTTTCAGATAAACTTTTGGCAACTTCAACAATAACTCCATCTCCAGGTAATCAACCACTTCCAACTGTATGCATTTATTCCAGTCATTAAGTTTACATTGTTGTTCATTGGTAGAAGAATTTCTGTAATGATTTATATCTGTATTTCATTTCTTATTGAACTCTTTCTAGACTTCTGATGATTGTGTAGATGTATCTGTGGTCATTCTATTTTGCAGGAAGACATGTTTGAAGTTGTGAATATGACACTGAGTATTATTTATAAGATTTGAAGTATTCTCATCAAGGGATAGTTATTGGTAGTAGTGGTAAAATTCAATAACCGAAAAAATGAAAAGTAGATAGCTGAGCCCTCGGATATTGTCGAACTTCACAACGAAATGTTTGAATTTGTGTTTCAAAAACTCTGGGCACCCAACGAGCTCGATTGCACACATTGTCAACCATGTATAATGAATTCACCACGTCTTTATGAACTTGGTTCCATTGTAACGATCTTTGCCAACACTGCATGAAGTATTCACCAATTCATCATCAACGCCAAATATCTCCAATAACACAATCATCCTCGTCTATTCTACATTGAAGATTCTATTCAGGCAACAGCTAGGGTTACTCGTCATGAAGCATTCATCAACCATCACCAATGCTGTTAACCTCTTGCAATTGGGGTTGTAATTTTGACGTACACGTTTAACACTTAGTCTCTCCATTCTTGCCAGTTTCAATCATGATTATAATATTGTCACACTTTACAAGCTCAGTAATATGAAAGTGAATACCAAGCTTACAGCTCTTGAAATGCTTGTGCTCCTCATTGTGACGCATAGTATTGGTATCTGCTCTATTGAAGCCTTAGTTTGTCACAATATGATAATTCTCCAGATTGCCAAGATCGAAATGCTTCGATTTAATTTGACCCCATTAAAATTCTTTGAGAACAGGAGCCACAATGACAAGCAGATTATGCGTCAATATGAGCAGGAACAACAATAACAAGAGAAAACACAGCAGCAGCAACAGCAAAATCACAAGCAGATTATGCGTCAACATGAACTATAACAAGAGAAATCCAGCACCAGTAACAGCAGCATCAACATCAACAGCAGCAGCATCAACAATTAAATCAAGCAGATTATGCGTTGACACAAGGAGGAACAACAATAAGAGAAATTCAGCGCCAACAACAGCTGCACCAGCGTCAGCAGCAGCAGCAGCAGCAGCAGCAGCATGAACAGCAACAGCGACAGCAAAATGACAAGCAGATTACACGCCGATACAGGCAGGAACAACCATAACAAGAGAAATTCAGCACCAGCACCAGTACCAGCAACAGCAACAGCAACAGCAACAGCAACAGCAACAGCAACAGCAACAGCAACAGCAACAGCAACAGCAACAGCAACAGCAACAGCAACAGCAACAGCAACAGCAACAGCAACAGCAACAGCAACAGCAACAGCAACAGCAACAGCAACAGCAACAGCAACAGCAACAGCAACAGCAGCTATCAAACCTGGTCATTTGCGAGTGAAGGATCAATGCTGTCCTCCGGAAGCATAGCCTGATCGTCCGGAGTGGTAGTCTCATCGTTCCCCACAGTATCAGTGTCACTTTCATTGACGTCAGCAAAACTTGTATTCAGAGTTGTCTCTAACTGCTGAAAGAGTGAATGCTTAGCCAGCACTGTACGCTTGTGTATGTGTGTGCATTCCTCGTCAGTGGCAGCAAGGTCCTCAGCGATCCAAGTGAGGAAATCCTTGTGGTGATCGGCCTGGTCGATCCAGCCAATGATCGGGATGTTTTCTCCGTGCCTGCATTATTTTCACTTCGTGCGAATTGCCACTTGTATATTGGAAATCATTTTCGCTTGCACTGCTGCCAATGATAACATGAAGTCATCTTCTAGACGTTTGAAAGCCACTGCCAAATGCATGTTAGACTCGCTTGTACAATTGAAATAATACATACAGGTTGCCTGGGAAGTAGATGAGCAGTCTCGTGGAGGTATGTAGGTTCCAGTATTATAGGCCGACAGAGCATGCCAGAGTGCTGTCGCAGCAAGGATAGCACAGGTCAGGTTGATCATTCTGATCTTCTGCCTATCGGTATTTCCAAGTTGTCTGATCCACCAAAAATGGTACTGTAGATAAGCTCAGTTATTTCAGAAGCAGCAAATTGGAGGCAAAAGTCTTAATGAAATAGCAGCCATCAGAACAGTACATTATGCATCAAATCAAGGGCATCATGCATCGCGACTCGCATGGGGACAGGTCAACCTATTCTTCTCCAAAAGCCAGCCTGCTTTCCTTGACACCTCCGTCTCCGACTTATTATTCAGCTCATAAAGTGACTGAATACTGTGTTTCGCCCTTTGGGCCAATATACTACGAACCGTAGTGATTTTGGTAAAGCACAGTTTGTCAGTAAAGAACCAACCTATTTGAACAAAGCACTTACTTCTGTCAACCATTGTTGCCTAGGCTCCATTCCAACATCCCATGGGCTAGTACTCTTCAAGTTTTCTTGCCACCAGACCTGTAGCTGTGCTGTTCGTGTTGCTGGCCCAGTGAATGGTTCCTTGAACAAAGTCAAGTGGATGATTGTATTCTTTATCATGTCAAGAATCCTGCATGATATGCCAACAATGCTCAATTGGTTGGTAAATACAGAGCCTGCAAGAATCCTGGTGATTTCGTCAATCATAGATTTGTATGTCATGACTTCTCTGAGCGACTCAGCCACCTGGCGTGCAAGCTTTCTATACTCGGCAGGAGAGCTTTTCTAAGTGAAGAAAATCAGCATCATGTCAAGTAAATTACTTGTTCAGACAGGGGTTGATTACTTTACACTTGCTAGATGGCCTTGTGAGAGCTCCATCCTCCACTGCGTCTGTAACTATTAGTACATTGGCACGATTTGGCACCTGTACAGATAGACTCAGATGCTCCTGTGAAGGTCGTTTCCCTAGAGCTGATGTTGAAGGTGCCAAATTTCAAATATGGGACGATGTGTGGGCCCTGTTCATTGCGATGCAGCTAATTTTGGTACGGATCGGAGATCTCCACTCACTGACGTCTGGTTGATGGTGGAGGAGGAGGCGGAGGAGAAGGTGGAAGATCGACATTGGTTGAATATTCGAGGACTTTGTACTCGTCGTCATCATGATGGATGCTCCTCGAGTGACGACCAGTGTGAGGAGTGGATGGTCGTCCTGAGTATCTTGGCCGATGTGCAGGTTCCACTCGCTGTGACAAAGTAGTGAGGTTTTCAGACAGTATATGACAGCAAGAGTAAGGGGTGAGGAAAGTGCAACAATGAAGTGATAGATCTGAAGTAAAGGTATATACTGAAAGGACAAAGAAATCGCTTGTTGTGCTGCAGAATACTCTTCTCCAAACAGCGGCTTTTGATATGTTATTTCTCTCTAGATTTGTCAAAAATATATTCGATATGATATTATCAATGAGTACTAAATTTATGGTTGCTGAGGCGGTTGACGTGGAGCTCCGGCAACCTGAATGTAGTGCATGGTATTCTTTGGTTGAATGGACTATATCGGACCAACACCGAAACCACTTGGTCAGCGACAAATCATTGTGTAGTTGCATTTCCCCATGATGAAAGACTTAGCATTTGGTACATATGATGTCTTTGATAAGTCCAAGAATACTCTTGTTGCAGTAAAGAATTTCTCCATTGAGATGGCAAGGAAATTCTGTAGGTATATTCAATGCTGTGCTATTGCATTTATATGAACACTATTTAATGTTCCCACTTATCTAGATTACCAATCTGGTTGCTTAATTCCAGCCAAGACATGGATGGCTAGTGAAGGGCATGGATGAAAATAGGTCAATATCAAAACCTCCAAATGATGCGAAACTCCATTAATTGCATAAAAAATAGCATAAGCATCAAAAGATCGAAAACACAGTGCAATTACAGAATTTCCATGTTGAACTGAAGGAACCATTAATTCTGACAGGAAATACCAACTGACACAATAGCAATCACAGGACAAAGGACAGAATTCAAAAGGCAACCAAAAATGCGATCAAAAACTCCATCTTATTTGGTAATCGCCACCAATGTCATTCTGACCAGTCAGAAATAGTTCCCAACGTGAAATCCACTCATTGAGACAAGCGACCTACATTTTCTTTGGCAGAGAAATGGTACTTAGCAACGGAGGATTTATAATGTAGAGATCATCATTGTGCCAGGTAACCTCCGACTTATCAACATCAGTTTTCGTCCAAGCAGCATAAAATCCCACCGCGGTTGCCAGAATACATTTCAGGATCAGCTGCTGGCATATGATATGCTTTTGGACAATGATCTCGCTCTATTTCAGGCATGCTTGGCTCCATGGGAGTGATTGCGGCTTCTTCTGAAATGCACTATCCTGAACATGTTATTTTTCCTCAATGTCGTTCACAGGAATGTCTGGAGCCTCTGGAAGAAGTGCTTATTGGTTGAGATAGGGATGATTGCATGGGATCGGTGAATCAGGCTGTGAAGGATCTGATAGATTGCGATGGTACACAACATATTGAAGTGGAGCAGTTAAATGGCTCGCCTGAGTAAGCCACCCACTCTATATTTGGTCGTCATGGAGAATAACCAATTTGTTTTTCCTTCAGCTTTCAAAACTCTGTGATTCTCTACGGTAACTGCCCAGATGGCCCGAATACTTCCTGTCAAATCAGTGATCGAATGTACCAGTGAATGTGTCAGTTCACTCAAGGAGGTCGGTGAACCCAGGGAATTCATTGTGACACTGATGCAATTGTCCTGCAGAGGCTACATATAGGAGAAACTTTGACCTTCTTGCTTCCTGGCCATCTCGGGGGAAATGTATGCAACTGTGATTGCAATTGGTGAAGAACTGTCTGGTGCTAAAACCATTCTTGCAGCTCGTCAGCGCATTTGCTTGAATGGCGAGTTGGATTCATAGTCATCATCAGCTAACTGCATGTTGGAAAGATTAAAAAGAGGGATGAGATATCATACCAAGTTCAACGGACTGTTTTTTGACTTTGCTGACAATTCAAACAGGCCTGCCACTCAGGCCGATCTGAGAGCCTCCTGGGTGAAATAGTCATGGGCGGCCATAAATTGTACGACATCATCAGTCTGCGCAGCGTTCTTTTAACACTGGAATTGTACTGTGTGTGGAGTGAATTCCTCGATCATCTGCATAAGATATTTGAGAAAGTCAGTCCATTGTCTGTCTCCCGTACCTTTCTTACCATCGATTCCTTTTGCAAGGCCATAAGCTCTAAATTGAGACCTAACTATATTATCCTCCACCCAGCACTGGCACTGGTTCCTCCAACAGCAAGTGACTCCGCAACCCTCTCAGCGTCCTGTATTCCCCTCGCCTTGGTCCAATGTTCAATGTTCTTGGGAGCCATCTTTTGAACCAGGAACTGAGCTCTTTGAAAGAGCAACTAATACACGCAGAATAGTTATGAAGTTGTGAGGTATAAATTTGATCGTGGAGTCACACAAGAGATTCCGGCGCTTGGGCAGGGAAATAACTGCTAAGGAAAATAATCGTAAGTATCAGTATAAGAGAATATGAAGAGCTGAAAGTGAAGACTGGAGAATATGGAGTCATTTTGGGGGAGAGATGGGAGATATAGATGTTTGGCTACCCCACACCCACCAGACTTCTTCATGAACAGCTCTAGTATTATTATGTCTTTCTTCTAGTTGAACAGCTTCAAGGATTATGGGTATTCAAATGAGAGGTTGGTAAAGAGTGAGTTACTTATCACAATACTCAAGGTGCTGGTATGAGCACGTTCGCAGTTCTTGGGTTACTCGCCCTGGTATCCTAGAGCAATGACGTAGTTCAGCCTGATGATAGTAGATGCTCCTCTACAATTGACTCTATGGTATATATGTTTCCATTGTGCTTTCTTTTGAATTAAGGATCAGAAGAGATGCAGATTAGATAAAAATCTATTCGCCCAGATGGGCAGAATCTTGCTCTCTTACCCTCTTGCAACACTGTGCATCTGCTCAAGTGATGTTGTGATCATGATATTGCCATTTGTAGTGAGTTTTTAGGTTCGTAAAGTTTTCTGTGATTGGACCCCTGAGAAAATCAAAGCAACTGGACCTGACATTAAAAATTACATAATGCAATCAATTGGTCTTACATACTATCCTTTCGTTTGACCGAGTCAATTCTTCAACTAGAATCAGAATTCTTTTACTCAACCTCTGAAGTATCATTGATATCATGAATTCCCGAATCATGTGCATGCTCTGTGGCCGAGCGTATATGTTCGGATAGTCCTTCTTTACACATCTTGGAATTGTTCACGGAGAAAGAGTTGGAACGATCATGCAAAACACAGTTCCACATGAGGGCTACATCTTTGAAGATGGATTTATTCTTATACCAGAGCAAGATGAGCCTGAAATTGACTTTGATGAAGATGAGGAGCCAAATGCTCACAATGCAGGATCTGCCTCACCCGACAAAGAAAACAATCAACCTTAGACTGAAGTGGTGCAGCCATCAGCTTCTCATTCAACAGAACTTCAATATGGGAAGCTAAATACTAAGCAACCTGGAAAGGTATTTGACAGTCCCTTTCTTGTACTAGACAAAGAGTCTACCGGTTGCAGTACTTTCACAGGTGAGAAGGAGTATCGATTCGCCGAATGGGTAGTCATGCACCGAATTACCCAAACTGCAGTTGATAGCCTGTTGAAACATGATGCCAATCAACATTGTACTCCTTCCAACCTACTCATCAAAAGAATTGATGACATGACCTATGAGCTCAGAATGCACACATGGAAAACTGGGAGGCAGTTTTTCACACATTCGAACACAGGGGGCTTGTTTTCCTACATGCGATTCTTTTATTGTGACCCGATAACTTGCATTGAGTTCCTCCTCCGACAACCCGCTTATAAAGACCATATAACATATGCACCAAAGAAGAAGTATAACAAGGTGGGTGAACAAATCTACTTCGAAGTCCATACTGGAGACTGGTGGTAGAGTTAACAGATGTGTACTTTATTCTGCTCTTTCAGATGCGTAGCTGTCCCATCCAAGCTGACGCAGCATGTGTTGAATTCAAAACCTGTCAGCAGCATGATTATTCTTATTTTCTGTAGCTCTGATCAGACTCACCTGACCAACTATTTGGGCGATTAGAAGGCATGGCCTGAATACCTGAGTTTGGGTAATATTGAGTCTTCTGCACAATCGAAACCAAGAAGGAAGTACTGTGTCATGATAGCATTTTTTCCGGTTCCAGCGAAGTATTTTTCTGAAGAACCAGACAACACACAGAAAATGAAACCGCAACAGAACTATGATTGAGAGGTTCTACGAAGCATCTTCGAGCTAATATTTACCCGTCTGGACAAAGTATCTGAGCCTGGCAGGCATATGTTATGCTCAGATGGTTATACATGATTGTTCTTTCCCATTATATGTGCATGCACGGCTGAATATTCAAAGAATATCCACCTCCACTGAATTCAATCCGGTTATTGTTATGTTTGTGAAGCACCAAAGGCTTTGTTTGGTAGCGTATTGTCTTCGCCTGCACCTTGGAGAATCTTTGCTGACTACTGCCTGAAATTGATTACCTCAATCAACACAGATGTCGCTCGATCAACAAGTGATGCTGCGCACCAATACCTGCGGGATCGCGGTGTTTGGCGAACTGATGGCGTTTTCCGGGCGCTTAAGCCACTCAATTGGGTGAGTTTTCTTGTACCAGACGTACTTCACACTATCAACCTTGGCATCTTGAAGCATCTGATTGATTGGGTAATTCCATTTCTTGAATATCACAATTGGATGGACTGATTTAACCGTATTTGGCATCAAATGTCACCATACACAGGGTTTACACTCTTCACAAAGCCATATACTGCAGCTACACAATGGCAAGGCACGGAGATGAGGATGCTCGGTCGAATGTTTCTGCCACTCTTTGTATCGACTGGATCGGAACCAAGCTCCAAACAATAGTAACTATTTAGAGACGCCATACTTTGCATTAAAAGGTTAATTTCTTTCTCTCTTGTGACAATGAACGACAATCACACAAATGCAACCATCGGATATATGGAAGGTTATCCTGCGAATTTTCACCGTTCAAAAGAAGTATTCCCTTGCTTCTGCCTGTCAAAGTCTAAGAAACAGGTTGCCGAGGTGTTGAGGAAACAATAATCAAAAGGATTGAGATGGGAAAGTGAATTGGAAACAGCTGGAGATCACTGTCAAACACAGCGAGGACACGTTGTATCAAGCAAAATAGATCAATGATCGAGTTCGAAGTTCAAGCAAATCTCAGTGAGGAATCTGATTTCAACTTGGTTAGAATGCATCTCCTAACTCACTTCTCTCATGATATTGGCCAGCGTGGCCACCTATCAAATGTTAGATTCGAACTTCCGGAACATGCCATGATGGACATAATGGCTGAATACTGTATATCAAATAGAAATGAGGTGCTGGAGCAGATTCTGTATATGAACACATCAAGAAACTTCATTGCATTCCAAAACCTCAATCACCACACCCAGATGCTTCGTCTGGGCAATGATACAACTTCAAACAAATTACCTGCGGTTCGAAAGCTGAAGGGCATTCGTACAGACGTCAAGACTTGTTCTGAGCTCGCCGCATGGCATGGATAACCTCAAGAATCACTTCCAACTCTCATCGCATGGAGTTTCAAACACTTCAGCGATATCCTGATTTTTGTTGACAATGCCAAAGAATTTGCTGGCCTGGGCAAGGCAACCTATACTCGCTACACTGCTGCTGCCCTACCGGTTGTGAACATCCAAGAAGATGAAGAAAATGTACACATCATCCGATATACAGGCGCTGCACTGTTGTGGAAGTACAAGTGAGCACAAAATGACTATATAATTCTTTGGCCAAATCGGTATGTGGAAGGAAACATTGCATCCACTGAGAGAAGCATACCAGCATATTTAAACTGTCTATGCCTCACTCAGGAGTGAATGTTTGGGGTCATGACTGCTTTAGCAGATGTTACTACATTAATACCAAGTCCGATCCGTCAATTTTCTGCCCCATTGCCAGTGTAGGAAAAACCTCAGGGGGATGATTCCACTCGATGAATGCCTACCTTCTGCATTGGATTGCATTACATTGAATCTCACAGATTGATTCAATGAGCTGCCCCTCTCATTCCATATAACATTGCTAACAATAACAATTAATAGTTTGTGAATAACACAATGGATTTGGACGTGTTCAACTTGTTCTATGACAAGTAGATCCCTCGACGTGACGAGTGCAGAACGCCCTTACGGGGCTGGATGTAATTGGAAAAATCTTTGTTCATTATCTATGGTTCGACAGCAGATTAATATTTTAGGATTTGATAATTGAACTACATGGTGCCATTCGTGATCTATATGTTTGGACCTGAAGATATTGTGATGAAACAAATTGCGTGAAACAACTTTGATATGGATATTGTGAAATCAAAATTCAAGTATGAAGCGAGAACTCCATTGGGAAGTCCAAAAATGTCAAAATGAGTTGGCAAAGTTGCATGGCAACAAAGAGATCTCTCTGTGCACAGAGAGACTTCAGTGACGAAGCCGCATGATCGTATGCCTTAGCAATGTCCACAACCTTTCAGAAAGGTCATTCAAGTCATTATTGCATGAACCAATTTCAGAAACTTTGGAAACCTGGCAGAAACCTTGGAAACCTCAGAATTTCAAAAGTCTTTTTGATGATGGATACCATTGGCAGAATTCACAGCTGATAATCATGCCATGAAGACAACAAACTGCATTTTGTTTTTTGGCCACTACTTCTCCCAGGTATAAATAACTTTCAGCCAATATTCAATGAAGGATTCTAATGATAATTGCAAAGTCACTGCACAGCAGATTGCCCAACAGATAGCCCAACCATTTAGCAAACCCAGAACAAGCATGAACAGGACTCAGGCTGTACTATGCAAATAGGGCACCAAGTTCTGAAGGATAGCAGTTGAGCTGGTTATAGGAGTCAATATTTGGCTAGACATAAGAATAATATCAACCACCTGGCCAAGCAAAACGTTGGACTAGAAATATATTGAACTGTACCAAAATATTCAAGTCATTAGCCCCTGGATCAATCAAATCATATTATTCAACCAGCTATGTATTCACAATATCCAATAGATATTTCATTTGGAGAAAGCCACTCAAAATTCTTTCAAATGTCCAAAACAAGAACCACCACCACTAGAAATAGGTGAAAGAGAAAAGGAGATAAAAGTTGAATGGATGGATAATTTTCGACTGTTCCAGAGGTAGCTGCAGTATTTGGTGAAATGAAAGGGATACAACAAAAGTAGATTGAAGCCTGTACTCATAATCTGTGGACATAAAGGTATCAATGAGTACCATGCTGAATAACCTTGCATGTCTAGGTCATGAACCACATGGATAATTGACTTCAGAGAAGGGGAGCTACTGTTGGAGTTGTGATGAATAATAATCAGTGGCAGGGTGAGAAAAAGGGCAGTCTATGAATGACAAGAAACAGATCAAGTTTTGAATAGAATAATATGAGTTTACTAATGGAAAGAATCAGATTTCAAGGGAAAAGTAGGAATAATGCCAAAAGCAGAATACAAACAATAGCAGGAGTTTGGATGTATTATAGAACAAGTGCAGTACTATATATAAACCAGCTATTTGGCAGCAGGTGATTGGTTTTTTCACTTGTTCTCTAGTATATGAAAAAACCAAATCACTTTGGATTTATCATTTGTCATTCTCGACAATTCTTGATCGAGTATCTTGAATATGGTCCGAGTATATTGCCTATAACCTAGTTTGGATATCTTAAGCATTTCACATTTCAGATTTCATAATTCCAGGAATTCTGAGCCTTGAACCCTTGATATCCAAACTGTGAAACCTTGATACTGAAGCCCTGAACCCTTGACAAATCTCAACAATAGTTACTTTAATTGACTTATTTTCTATATATCTAGTTTTTACACAACTTTGTACACCATCTCTATGGATTGCAATCTCATTCCGCTCCTTATCTTGAATGATTGAGCAAACAAGATTGCTCTTTCTTCTAACCTGTTCTTGATTTCATAAACCAATTTATTCAATTGAAAACCTATTTGTAATTCTCACCACATATAAATCAATATTTTTAAGAACATCTATGGCCATTTTTCATTGATTCTTATTCAATTATTGAATCATATTCTGTACAACCATGACAGTAACAATTGCAGAGAATGATTAATAGAAGCTTGAATATATTATTGACTAGAGAGAACATCAGGAAAAGATTTCCGCCTACATCAGCAAAGTCAATCGTCCGGTCCCAGAAGCCCTGGGACCCTCCAGAGGTTGCGGAGGTTGATTTCGAATGACGCACTCTTCAGACCCTCTGGGAGTCCTCAGGGACTGGCAAATGCATGCTCAGCACACTCCCTTCTGCTCCCGGAGGCCTTGAAGCTGCTGTGGGAGATTCCTGTATCCCAAAAGTGTACTCTGTAGCCACTTCTGATGCCTCTAAGAGTGCACCGAATGATTCCTGTATCACAATAGAATAGTCCGTAACCACTTTTAAGGCTGCTCCGGGAGATTCCCAAGGCGCACTAAACTCCGCTGTGGCCGCTTCTGAGCTCGCAGAGCAGCTCTGGTAGGTTCAAGGATCTCTTAGGAGCACCTGGATCTATTTCATTTCCAGATGGAATCATGGTATATCACCCATTTTCAGATGCACCTGTAGTATCGCATACATCTTTGGCATTCATCTACTGCAACCTGCCGCTATCAACTAAAACAACCTATATCCACGCTGCACCCCAGCAGCACCCCATCAGGACCTGGACACAGGAAACACTACCCCCGAGAAATTCAACCCCCAAGAAACACAACCCCCGAGAATCTGACTCTGACTTGAATACAGCTGCCAGGTCCTCCATTTCCTCCCCTGTGGCATCTGGTGCTATATAACGGATCAAGTGCTCGGCAGAACTTGCAATTCCTGCGTCCATATCGCTGCCCATATGCTCAAATATGGCTGCCTGGCGACCAGGACCAATGAAATTCCAGTGTTTCCGGCATCTCTTGTACAGGGGGATATCAAACGTTAGTAGCCGTTAATTATAAGATTGAGGGGGTACACTGACAGCAGAATATCTCCCTGTGGAAGTCCTGAGAGGGTTCGCTCCTTGTTCCTTTCGCGTAGTCATTCAAGGCGCAGTTCAGTGTGGTCACAGCTAAACAAATCAATTGGGGAGTCACTCGCTTGTCCCAAAAGTAGTTGCAATGCTCTTGTCTGCCTAGGGAGATGTTGGAAGCGAAGATGTGAGCAATGATCAGCGTGGCAGGCTCGCTTCTCACAAACAACTGGACTTCCTTTGTACCATTTGGGAGATCTTCCCATTTCCCAATCCAAGAGTCATCATTCAGCAAAGCAGCATCTTGCTGTAGACATAGAAGCTTCTTTCCTATCTTCAACGAGTACAGCGAGGTCATCATAAGCCTCGCTGTAGCAACTAGTCGACCCTGCATACCACTGATTTTCCCCCGCAACTGTATTGCATTGATCATTAGTATTATCAAACTTTGAAACCTGGAGAACGCTGTGGAAACTCACAATTCCACGTGTCAGGGCATCAATGTGCTCACTGGGTCCACTTGGGCGCTCACACATGCATTGCATGCCATTGAGTGTGCCATCAGCTCTCTATTGGACGGTCATGGCATCAAGGGCTTCATCCCATGCGTTATCACAAATGTCCAATTCGTCCTCTTCAGAGGCCAGCCAGGGGTTTTCAGTATACAGAACAGATTTGAAGAAGTCCTTTGCTAAATCGAAAGCTGCTTTGTTATGGAGTGGCACCTCGCTATCCTTGTGGCTCTTCATCGCCGACGCACCTGCAATAGGTGGAGGGGCAGCTGAGGAATCCCGACTCCTTGCAGGCCGCCGTCCGGCATGGTTCACAGGAACGAGGAACGTTGTATCTTGGCTAGGAGATTGAGGCGGTGTGCCTTCAGGTGATTGTGAGCACGTCGACAACTGAGAATGGTCGCCATTGGTGCTCCCAAAATTTTATTTGGATTTCATTCTTTGTAGTTGGTCAGGCACCTGCACAGTATCTGAGCGTGCCCTTTTCGCGCTTTTTGAGCCAGTATTGCGACTGCGTCTATTCTGTTAATGAGTCGACAGTAGCTCGTCATCATCATAGTCCGAACCAGTCTTTGGATAGTTGTCATGCTCTTGGTGTTCATCATCATCTTCGTGGACATCATCAAGTTCATTCCGGCTGCCCTGAAGGTTAGCTTGATACATATTTGGTATTCATCTGGCCAAACATGTCTGGGAACATGTAGGGAACCTTTTTGACTGGCCAACCTTGCAGAGCACTCAAAATCTCACTCTTGAGAAGTGCTAAAGTTAGGACGTTGCGAGGCTATAGGTGATGTGAATATATCCAAATGTGATTTGAGAAGAAGAGGTCCGAATAAAGCTCAGGTGCACCTGGAGAACATTTTTTCTCTTATAGGAAACTGAAGGTCACACAGTGGTTCGCATTGAAGGGATAACCAGTTCATTCTCACAGAAGTTGAGGAGCACCTGAGCTGCTGATCTGTACATTGAGTTCAGGGATCTGTTAATGCGACCAATGGATATTCGGGCTTCAGGACTGCTCACCATTGTGAGGTGGCAAGATTCAGACTCAGATGTGGTTGAGATAGATGCAAGCCCATGCTCAACATTGGAGTTTCGGCAGTTCCTGAGCTGCTGATATCTGCGATGTCGCCTGTTATCATAGCCGATCAACCATGCGGATTGGTATGGATACGCAAAAGCTACCAGTGTTCTAACCGTTGGGATACTGGTGCTTCGCATTGCGTTTTGGCTTCATTATTGCCGCAGGAAATCTCTGCCTTCAATGGTCCTGGAATGTGTCGAATACCCTGCCATAAAGGTAGTGGCAATCGAATGATTGATGCTTTCGTTTTTGTTTTTGTTGCACGTTGAGTACTGGGTTTTGTGGTGCCGTGCTCAGTAGCTCGACATGTTCGAGCACGAGCAGCACACAGTCGGCAGGCTCGGTTTGACGAACCAGAGCTCCAATAGGCGGACCTGAATGAATCATCTTAATTAGCAGTCGATAGTCCTCTCGATCCATCTGCAGCAAGTGCTGGATCAGGATCCCGCTGCTGCCGTGATTGTGCTGAGCAAAGTTGCATTCCGTGTCGTGCGACAGCATCAGAATCCGAGATGCACCCCTTGGGCAGTGTCCATTGCTCAAAATTGGGAACCCGCAGTGATCGAACTAATGCAGTACTGCACGGCAGCTATATGGAATCTCAAGCTGAATGCACATTGTATCCTCTGTAGTGTGTATTATGTCATCCAGATACAGTCAGTTTGCCTGCAGACAAGATGCAGTGGGGGAAAGCGTTCACCGAATGGAAGATAGAATAGGGGCTTTTGGTCCATGTGGAGCGGTGATGATTCGAATGGCAGGCAGACAGGATAAGCTGAAGGTGTGCAGAGAAGATAAAAAGAGGCGAGATGGAATGGAGCAGAAGGGACAAAAACATCATGTTATGTTAGCGGTTGCCAGGGGGATACTGCAGGGCGCACCTAACTCCCATTCGGAAAAATCGAGTGACACATAGGAGATAATAGAGATACAGAAAATCTAGCCCATTTTGAAGAAGAACCCCAGTAAATACCCCCACCCCAACTCCGTACAACCACAAAGAATACTCCCAGATGCACCCCAGCAAATCAAAAAAACATTCTAAACGACCCATCAAAGAAATTCCAAACCCAAGCCCACCTAGAAACACCCAAGCAGCTATTCCGATTACAACAACATCCCAGCCTGAATGGCAGTTTCCTCAATACGTGTTTTGAGAACATTGCAGACGTCCTCCTTGCTTATCATCGGACAATTCATCAGTCAATGCAAACCATGTAGCTGCGGAGTACCATTGACCATATGGAGCGCAGTCACTCTATCATCGAAGCCATTTGGACCAGTATTAACAAGCCAGGTGTGAGGGTTATGCATCTGACCCAGTTACACAATCCGTCCAAACGCTTGCAACTGCTCATTGAGAACCCAAGGCTTCTGAAGAATCACCAAATGATTGGCAGCCACGAGGTTGAGCCCAGTACCCCCAATCTTGGTGGTGTTAATGAAGACGAAGCATGAGGGAGAATTCTTGAAATCACTTATAACTTCTCTGTGCCTGTCGGCGAAATCTTTGGAGACCATGCGAATGACCTAGATATCATGGTTGAAAGGGCGATCAATCCACCATGCCAGAAGGCGAACCTGGGCTGGCGAACGACAGAACAGCACAGCCTTCTGAGGGAGCAGTGACAGGACAGGAGAGCCTGTACCAGGCTGGTCATCCATCTCAGGAACAGTCGCCGAACCACTGATCAACTCAGGGACTAAAGATTCTCGCAGCCATCTGAAAATCGGTCCCTCCACAAAACTGCTGGCATCCCACTCTTCCTTCCAACTGCCCTCGGCAAAACGATCATCTTCTTGCTCCAACCGTAGCGAAAAGCAAGTGAGCTCCCAGCGATGAATCCACCACAGAATCCCATGCTCGCCTTCATGCTTCTGTATTTTCAATCGGGTGGCAACATCATCGAGCTGCTTCTGTTCTTCCTGAAACCACTCGAGCACGACTGGATGGAAATCCTCTGATGGGATGTAAACCAGGGGTGCACCTGATCCCAGCCGTGACTCCGTCCATTAGCAGATTGTCCATGGATGAGCGACTTCGGTCATCACACAGGCAGCTTCCTGCGGGGCTTCAGATGAACCTGCCTTGGTGAGGGCGGTATGAAGAGCCGTGATCGCTGACATTAAAGCCTCGGGACCATGTTCTTCCACCCTGCGCTCATTCTCAGGTGCATCTAGAATTGTGAACAGCCACTGAGTCGTGTTTCTCCAGTCTTTCGGTGAGTGGTAGGCCAGCATTGCGGTCACTTGCACTTTGAAACCAATTTGGGCTTCAGATGCAACGGACCAACCATTAGACTTCGGACCTTTGAAGCGGTGCGCCTCATCGCAGATTCCCAACAACCACCGGCAGTTCGTAAGCGTGCAAACTGTGTCATTCTCATTTCTTTGCGCCCGGCTTGTAAACGTATCGTAGGGAATCACGTGGATGTCCCTCCATCCTTCGGGGTATTCCACACAGCAGTTGAGGCGTGCGTCAGTCACGTCGCCGGCATCCTCTGCGCAGAGATCGCGCACCGAAAACGGAGTCTCTTTCATGATGGTATTGATTGCACCGATGAATGTCGCTTGGACACTTGGAAATACCACCGAGAGTGCCGAATTCGATGGCGGAAGGTCAGTTGTCTTCTTATCATCAAGCAACTGGAGAAGACGACGAGGAACAGGGTTAGGGTGAGTTCAAGGGTACCTGTCAAGGTATCAAGGCTCGGAGTTCTAGGGGTTAAAAAAACCAAACTAAGGTAGCAGTGATCGCGGGTACTGCGTAACGAACTAGAGACTCGAAATCCGGAATCACAGAAGTGAACAAAGGTTGAAGCTGAAGCTATTGATTGTTTCATAGACTAGAGAACGAGTGAAGAACAAACCTATCTGCCGCAAATCCTGCGCCCTTATATACAGCTAACGCCACCGTTGTCACCTTTGCTTACATGTTCCAAAATACATTCAAACCTCACCCAACTATGTACGCAACCCTTTCAACCCATATACCATACCATAACCATCACGCCATAATGTACAACGCAACTATCAAAACCTGTTTCTTTTCTTTGGAACCTGATTCCTTCCATTGAAACCTGTTTCCTTTCTTCGAAAACTGATTCCCTTCGTATTTCCCTATATCCTTCATTGATCTACACTCTTCCTCCGATCCTCACTCGACACAACCGTGACAGTAGCTCCCCCTCCCACCAGCCGAGTTCCCACAAGGTTGTCGATCCGGGTTTACCAGGTTGTTCTGTGTGGAATATATCGATAGCTTGAAGTCCGTCCACATTAACTGCCAGTTCCCAGCTCCTTTCATCGTAGCCCTGCCATTTTACCAGGTACTGCAATTGGGGTCGAAATATTCTGCTATCTTCAACACTCTCCACTTTGTATTCCTCTTCTCCGTTCACGATATCTGGTGGTGGTGCCGATTCGATTTGCCCTGGTGGAGAATCTTCCTAGACTTTGCTCAAGCGGGATATTGGTTGTACTGGATGGATGTGAAGGTCCTTGGGTAAACGTAACCGATAGGCCAATGGGCTGATTACCTCCAAAACTTTGTAAGGTCCTAGGCATTTCCAGTCCAGCTTCTTGCTTGGTCACTGTTTTGCAATATTTCTGGCGTCCATCCATACTCGATCCCCAGCTGACATTTCCACTCCCTTTTGTCGATACATATCCGCCTGCTCCGCTTGAATAGCTTGTGCCCGATTCATTTCAGCTTTCATTTGTTCAAAGATATCGTTTATTTTCTGGGAGAGGGTATTTGCATTGACTTCCCTGATATCATTTCCTTTTGGAACAGGATGTTGGCTGAAGGTCATTCTTGGATGGAATCCGTAATTGCCGACAAATGGTGATCATCCTATTGTTTCCAAGGCATGATTGTTTGACGCAAACTCTGCCATTGGTAGCCATTGTGTTTACCTATTCTGTTCATAATTGACAAATGCTCTGAGGTACTGTTCCATAATGGCGTTCATTCGCTCTGTTTGTCCATCTGTTTGTGGGTGAAACGCTGTTCACAGTCTTTGATTGATTCCAAGTCTTTTACAAACGTGTCTCCAAAATTCCGAGGCAAACTGAGGTCCTCTATTCGATACTATAGTGTTTGGTAAACCATGTAACTTAAACACTGCTCGTATAAATATTTCGCCGAGCTTTTTCCCATCAGTATCGTCCCGGCACGGAACTGAATGCATCATTTGTGACAATCTATCGACCACTACCCATATAGCGTTATACCCCTCGCTTTCTGGTAGTTCCACCACAAAATTCATACTTAGATCATTCCATGGTTGTTGAGGTACTTCCAGTGGTTTGAGCCATCCGTGGACCTTCTGATGAGTTGCCTTGCTGCGTTGACAAACATGGCAGTGCTGTACATATCTGTCCACGTCTGCCCTCATGCCTTGCCACTGATGAATTCTTTTGAGTAACTTGAAGGTTTTTGCTTGTCCTGGATGTCCAGCCGCTGGTGTATCGTGATGTTCTTTGATCAGTTGGAGTTGGTCTGATGCTTTGTTGTTGATGATTTCAGTTGCGTTTAAGCTCAGTCATTCGCTACTGTCGAACGGGCAGTCTTTACAAACATTTTGAATCCAGTTTCACAATTCTTCTGGACCAACATCTTCCTCATCCCGAATGACTACTTCCATGAATGCTACCACTAATCCCTTTTTTATTCTCTGGTCAAGATTCTCCATTTTTAGCACCATTTGGTGGGTTTTTTCTGCCCCCCCTGTGGAGGTATGTCTCCTGGCATTCTGGTGAGTGCATCGGGTTTTTGACCATGTTTCCCTGGACGGTAAATAATGTTGCACTTGAATCTTCACAGGAATTCGGACCATCTCGTTTGTCTCCTATTCAGCAGTTTCGTCATCATAAAGTACTCAAGGTTCTTGTGATCTGTCAGTATTTTGATCGGATGTACTGACCCTTCACATTCCGGTCTCCACTGTTCTAGGTATTTGACGATGGCTCCCAACTACTGATCATGGATTTTGTAATTTTCTTCCGCAGGTGTATATTTCTTTGAAATGAATGCTACCGGATGAAGGATTCCTTGATTGTCGTACTGTGATAATACTCCAGCGGATATGTAACTTGATGCATAAGTCTCCAAGACAATCTCCTTTTCTCAATCAATGTGTGCCAGTACTGGTGCTGTTGTGAACGCTTCTTTTAACTCGGAGAATGGTCTTTTTCCATCGGGGCCCCAGTGAAAAGGTACCAGCTTTTTGGTAAGATTCGTTAATGGTTGAACCACCCTACTATAATTCTTCATGAACCTTCGATAGAAATTGGCGAAACCCAAAAAGACCTGATCCTGCTTCAATTTTCCTGGTGCTTGCCATACCTTGACTGCTGTTTCCTTTTCCGGGTCCATTCTTATCCCGTTTACTCCAACTATCAATCACAGGTACTTAACCTCTTGTTGATGAAATTCGCACATGCTGCTTTCAAGTATAATCCAGCATCTTTCAGCGTTGTCATTATTGCCCAGACGTGTTCCTTATGCTCCTGCAGGTTATCACTGTATATGAGGATGTCGTCCAAGACAGCCATGCAGAAGATGTCCAAAAATGGTCGGAGGGTATCATTGATGAATGCTTGGAAAGATGCTGGTGCGTTGGTGAGTCCGAAACGCATAACAAGTGATTCAAATGAACCATAACAGGTTCTGAATGCCGTCTTCCATTCGTCTCCTTTTTCAATGCCGATCATGTTATAGGCGTCCTGGATGTCCAGCTTGGTGTACCACTTGGCTTGAGATAATCGTAACAGAGTCTCTTGGATCAATGGTAATGGATATCGATTTTTTATCGTTCCTTCATTTAAGCCTCTGTAGTCGACACACAGTCTTAGGCCTCCATTTGGTTTTGGTGCAAACAAAACTGGCGCTCCAAATGGTGATAATGACGACCTGATATAGCCCTTTGACAAGTTCTTCTCAATCTATTCCTTGAGAACCTGTAATTCTTCTCTTGACAGACTGTAGATTGGTCCGAAAGGAGGAGTAAAGCATTCTTGGAGAGTGATTTTGTGATCGTATGGTCTGTGTGGAGGTAATCGTTCAGCCATAACTGTGTCAAAGAGAGGGAGGAATTCATGATATTCTTTTGGAATTAATTGATCTAGCGGTTTTTCCTGAAGGTCCTTTATTTCGAGGGCCTTGTTGATCTCGTATAATGTTACCGCGTATACTTTGAGTTTCTTCTTCTTATTGGGTCTCATAAATCGTGTTGCTGCTATCGCACAAATGTCCATCTTGGACTTGTCTGATTCCGCTGTTTCCATATGATTGCCCTATACCCACATGCTCAAATGATATTGACAGTGTTTCTGACAGTAGTCGCTTTCGAATCCTATCCTTTTCTTCTGAAATTTGACTGAAACGTTGTGAAGCTGTAGCCATGGCAACCCAAGTACTATTGGATAGTGTCCTAACTTTGTGACAAACGCTGGTAATTGCTCTTGATGTTCACGTATGTCTAGGTTCAATTTGGCCATGGTGGTGATTGTTCCTGATTCGATGGGCCTTCCATCTATAACTTCCAATTCTCTTGATTCTTTTGACTCTCTTTCCTCTAATTGATGATGGCGGACGAAATCTTTGTCAATAAATGCTATTCCGGTAGCTCCGCAGTCTATCACAGTGTGGGTATCAATGATCTTGTCTTCTATTTTCAGCGAGCATTTCACAATGTGATGTTAGCTTTCCATAGAAGATTCTTTTATTTCTGTGCTTGATATAGAAAACTGCAAAATACCAAAACTAGCATTGACTGATAATGGAGATTTGTTTCCAGCGCAATTGCCATCCTTATTGCACTGGACTAAACTTTTCCCAACTCAACTTCCTTTCCTTTCCTTGTTTCCGAATCTGCATCTCCTTTATTTGCTGCCTTTTTCAAAGGTATTACCTCTGTTTGTCCTGATGCTGCCTTCAACTTCCTTGGGCATGATGCCACAAAATGCCTGCTATCCCCACAGTACATACATAATCCTCCTTCCCTGCATCTCCTTTGTTCCTCAGGTGTAATTGTCTTCCCCTTGACCCCCGAAAGATCCATTGGTGCAGGGCCATGATAACCGGCAACTGTTCCTGCTGGTGCCACGTTTGGGGCAGATGTGGTGTTGGTTGTAGGGTCAGACTTTTTATAGCAGTCCCATCTTCCGGATTTCTTTCCTGCCACACGTCATCCCAGTTGTGAGTCCCGTTTTGAGCATAACTTGACGAATTCAACGATACTCTCTGGCTCCTCGATATGTTGTGGAGAGTCTTTGAGTTCATTGGGTAGCCCTTGCCGTAATGCGTCCAACTGTGCATCTTCGTTCCATTTGACGCCTGCAACGTATCTCTGGAATTCGGCATAATACTGAGAGAATTTGCGGTCTCATTGTTTGAGTCTCAACAGTTCCCTCTTGGCCATTTGTACTTCGTCCTGATCCTCGAATGCTGGATCTGGTAGGTCAACTAGGTCTGTCAGGGTATCGAGTTTAACTTTCCCGGAGATTTCGTCACATTGTGGCATTGTTTGTGCCAAAGCCACAACCTTCAAACATCCAATCGCGTATCTCAACTTCTTCTGTTCCATGTTGAACGGCCTTGGTTTTCCAGCAATCTTTAGCGCCAACTGTACCTTCCATCCTCCAAGTTCCTTTCTATTTTCTCCTGAGATGCTGGCAATATCATTTACCTTCTCTTTCTTTTCTTCCCTTTCTCCTGTCGTCTCTCTTGATCTTCCTTCCGTCAGTTTCCAAATTCGAGTTACCTGTTGGCGATTCTCTTCTGCCAGGTTTCTGAATATCTCCAACTGTGCTTGAGTATCTTCCAGGTTTTGTTTCAACTCTGCTAGGTCTGGATTGCTCTCTTCTAGCTGTTGTTCCAAACTCCGAACATTTTCCTCCAGATCTCCATGATTGCATGCTTGGGGTACTACCTCTTGTGATGCTGATGCCTGTTGCGTAAGCAGTGACTCCTGCTTCAGATTGTCCCGCTGCTGAATGATCTTCTTTCCTTCTTCCAAATACTCTGATACTCGTGCTTCCGCATTCTTCACAGATTGCTGTTCATTTAGCAATTCGTTCAATCTGCCGGTGGTCGGAAGTTGGGCCAACGCTGTCAGCCCCAAGTTGATATCCGGGATGTGACTCCGAAGCTATATTTCATTCATCCCTTCCGTATTCTTTGCTGCCACATTTTCCAGTTCCAATTGTAATGCGCTGTTTAGCGATACATCGCGAGTTGGTCTTGATGAACCTGCTGACATCCTGACTGTGATGTTGGGAGGCTGCCATGAGGAGATTTACGGCTGTAAACCTGAAGCGTATTCTTCTGTTCAGGTAGTCTATTACCTGGTCGTTGTTTTCTTGGGTTTGTTGAACTGCTGCTTCGATTTCCGCTTCTAGAAATGGGCTGACCATTTACCAGAACAACAGCTCGTGCTTGCTGGGCATTGTTATGATAATCCGTGGAGTTGGTAAAAGGGCATGATGTAATTCTCGATCTACTCCTTTTCTTTTATTCGCCTTTCGTTGATTGTAGTCGGTCCACGAAATTTGGCTTTCTATGTCCCTGGGTATTGCTTTGATTGTGGATTCTGATGTTGATGTTGGAGCGTGTGCCGCTCTTCCGATTGCCATATGTGTGCCTCCGCAGTTGTGTTCGCAGTAACATGGTTCTTCATCCTGACATTTGACGTGTAGACCATGGTACTGAGTCCAGAAGTTCTTAAACACTGGATCATTGATTTGGAGTCCTCCTCCGTTCTTTGCAGTTTCCGTCCAGTAACTATTCCAGTGGGAAACTGCTGATGGTTCGTCCCAAAAGAATGCCTCAAGGGGCTGTTCGGTTTCGAGGATGATACTGTCGATGCTATCGAATGCGTTCAATGGTTCTGGCTCGAAAAGGTTGATGGTTTGTCCAGCTAGGTCGAAGAAATTGATTCGAGATTGTTCAGGTTTGTTGCTGTGGTACACTTGCATTTACTCGAGTACGTTGGATCCTTCTCATCGACATTTTCAGATGCACACCACGCAGATGTGTCTCCAGAAACTGTGTACCATCAACCGGATTTCGAAGTTGCCAACAGACTTAAACACCAGGCACTGACGATTGCAAGGACGGTGACAAAGTAACAGCCACTTCGGTGATGATAGCGGCACATATACCTAAATTATAACCAGTAGAATCGATTGTAGACTCGTTCTTCTGTTAAGGTTTCAAGGCTCGGAGTTCTAGGGGTTATAAAAACCAAACTGAGGTAGCAGTGATCGCAGGTACTGCGCAACAAACTAGAGACTCGAAATCCGGAATCACAGAAGTGAACAAAGGTTGAAGCTTAAGCTATTGATTGTTTTGTAGACTAGAGAACGAGTGAAGAACAAACCTATCTGCCGCAAATCCAGCGCCCTTATATACAGCCAACACGACCGTCGTCACCTTTGCTCACTCGTTCCAAATACATCCAAACCTCACCCAACTATGTACGCAACCCTTTCAACCCATAAACCATACCATAACCATCACGCCATAATTTACAACGCAACTCTCAAAACCTGTTTCCTTTGTTCGAAACCAGATTCCTTCAATTGAAACCTATTTCCTTTCTTCGAAACCTGATTCCTTCCATCGAAACCTGTTTCCTTCCTGTGAAAACTGATTCCCTTTGTATTCCCCTATATCCTTCATCGATCTACACTCTTCCTCCGATCCTCACTCGACACAACCGTGCCAGTACCAAAGCTTGTGGATAGCGCTGAGGGTTGAGAATCCCATTTCCAGTGCCTGTCACCATGCGCCAATCAACAGGTTACAGACGACCAGTAGTTGTGTCTCATGGTGATTTGTCACATCCTCCGCAATTGACTTGGCATACAGAGCCGCAGCTAAGACGGTGAATGTCTTCCCTAGTCTCATTTCCTCAGCCAGGAGAGCCCCAGGAAGGTCCACATTCAAGATCCATCTCTGCACAATGAACCAAATTGCCCAGATCTGATGTGCAGGAAATCTTACATGTGGAAATTGCTTCAAGGTGTACTTTGGACCGCGAATGGCATCCACATATGAATCTCCACGTGGCACAGCACTGAGTAATTCAACTGCTTCTTGAACATACTCCTACTCCAAGGTGTTGTGGATAGTGGCCATGAGAGCATCATCGGAAACTTGCCCTGGCTCATCATCTTGAGGCTCGATCAGCACTTTGGGGAATTGTGAATCGCTGTCTAGAACTTCGGTGCTCTGAATTAACATCACTAGGGCAGCAAGAGCACTTGGTGTCGGTGGCACTGGCAAATCGGCGTGGTCATCTAGCTGGGCTGGGGCCCTCCTCTGGCTGGGTGTATCCAGTGATGCACCGGGGGTTCTGGGAGACTTCTTTTTGGGTGTATCTGGTGGTGCACTGGGGGTTCTGGGAGACATCCTTTTGGGTGTTTGTGGGGATGCTCCCTACAAGAAATTCCAGATAGCTCAGAACTTTATTTGTCACTTCAGGCACTCCTAACTTACTCTCTCTCCATCATTGCTATTCTTGGGATCCTCCACTAACAGGATGTTCTCAGGCGAGTCCTCTCCATCCGCATTCCACACGTTCGCCTCAAAAAGGACAGTCGCTGTGTCAGGCGCAACTGCACGGAAGTTCTGGACCTCCCCATTCCATGTTTCCTTGTTGCAAACACTGCCACAAACTCCTCCCCAACTGTAACTCCGGCGTCTTGAGCAGCTTCATTACACAACCGGCAGTGATATACGGTCTGGAGAGTGAATGGGCCTTTTGGCTTTGCCTTAGCAATTCACTTCAGAAGTTGGTAATATTCTACAAATCCTTGAAATGTCCTGAATATAGTCCCAGCAGTGGCATCTCTATACACCCGCACCACAAACGACTTGTTTTGGATATCGGACACCTCAATGTTCAGCCGTTTGGGAGGGGGTTTATCACTGCTGCCCTCCGCCTTGCGCTTTCCACCACCTCCCTTTCTTTTCTTTATGTAACCTTATACCGTCCCGGTGGCTGACTCACGCAGGCGGTTGCAGAGATTTCGGATAAGATTGTAAATCCAGTCATGCCTGATACTCTCAGAATCATCAAACTGGTCAAGGGGTAGGATCTCTTCATCACACTTGATTAAATCTGAGATAGCTGATTCTCTAAGTTCGAACCTGGTGTGCCCCTCGATCCGCCTCATCTTCAAGCGGAGTGGTCCCATTATACAATGTTGGTGCCGAGGAATCAGCCATTCGTGCCGGACATGATTCTCACACTTGGAGATGTCGCCTTCCTTGGACCCCTTTTTAACATGGCCCATCTCAACCATGAGTTGCCCGGTGGTGACTTTAACCCCAGCAATAGTGGGCGGCTTTTTTCCATCTCCAGTTCCATCGGATGGAACAATATCGGCTAGGGCTATCTCACCCTGGTATTCACCGAGAGTGATCCGCTGCTTGCGTTGACCCAAGGGGATGATGCAAGTTGGGGTCCATGGTGACAGTTTAGGTAGTACTTTGGTCCATCTCCATTGCCCAGGGGCCGCACTCCCTGCAGTCTTGCTAGTCTCTTCAGAAGTGGCAGTTTCCGGTCTCGGCATCGTTGCTTCTGGTTCTTCTGGCTGTGCTGGGAGTGTTGGAGGGCCTGTGGGCTGCATCAGAGGTAGGGGAGGATTTGTGGACCATGGGCCTGGAGCAACTGGTGGCCTTATTCGAGGGGGAGAAGGATGTGGGGTGTACCGGGGCCCTTCACCTCTAGGTGGAGCGGGAGGGGGTTGTGGGCTGAACTGGGATCCTTCACCTCCAAATGGAGCAGCAGGGGGCTGTTGGGTGAACCAGGATCCCATCGCTCCAGGTTGAGCTGGCCGCAGAGGGGAAGGCTGTGGTGTGTGTCGGTCTTTGTCAGGGGGCGGAGATCTTGGTGCGTTAAGGTTCGTTGAAGGTGGTGATGGCGGTGGTAGTGGTGGTGGTGGTGGTGGTGGAGGTGGTCGGGGTGGAACACGTTCATATGGAACCGAGGTTTGTCAGTACACATTCCACATGTGCCGTCCATCAGGGCTGATCATCGGTGGTGCAGTATACGGAGGATAGTTCAGGTGTTGGGGCTTATATTGCGGTGCCTCAGTCCGCCGCAAAAGAGGTTGATAATCGGGATTGGGATGCCAGGCAAACCCGTCCCACATCAGAGACCCATCACTGCTGAGCTGGTATTTGGGATTGGGTCGTTGTGGAGGTGCACCGCCATAATATTGATACGGGTGTCCTGGGTTGGTCCGCAAGTGGTTGTTGGAGGGGTTGTTCTGCGACATGATTTTTGGAAGTACATACGAAGAGGAGGTTGGGAGGTTCGAAGCTTTTTGCTAAAAGCTCTATGGTATCTGCAGTAGTCACTCAGAATGAGGTAGTGTGATGGGCTGCATTCGTGGGAGGCATGGTGCATTTATATACACTCAAATTCTCTCGAGAACACTTGATGCGCCCTGACCTTGTCTGCACTTCTCTTGCCATACCGCCTTGCTTGACAAACTTCTGATACATGTTTTCGTCACCCATTGTCTGCTAGGAGTGTTCAAGTTGATCACTAGATCCAAGTTGGGGTATCACCCCTGCCAGTTGGTTGCAGTTTCTCGAAGCTCACCCAACTTATGCTGCGATTTGAAGCTACAACACACAAAACATATGGACACCCGCGATCGCCTTGCCTGTTGAAGTTTGATACTTGAAATCAGCCTACTGCCTTTCAAGAGAGGTGGTTGCAGGTGTCCATCT
Organism: Trichophaea hybrida; assembly: GCA_015178995.1. Classification (NCBI taxonomy): domain Eukaryota; kingdom Fungi; phylum Ascomycota; class Pezizomycetes; order Pezizales; family Pyronemataceae; genus Trichophaea; species Trichophaea hybrida. The sequence goes on along the minus strand of WHVE01000308.1, from coordinate 32,299 downwards.
CTCATATAAAAGCAGGCACCTGCATGAAACCCCTGTCGGTGGTTGCCGATTCTGGGAATATACTGAAAATTCACCACACATCCGAACATACAACACTATCTAGAGATGGGTAACTCTATTATCCAATGCCTATCAAAGTCAGGTGCCTTGCTATTGACAGGGTGCTGCACGATAAGATGTGATCCGAGCCTGCCGTCACCTACAGGTGCATCTGAAGCTCTGCCTGGAGGTGTTGGTGGGGTGCTCCTGACGAAAATTGTATGATCAGCAGGTGTTAGGGACGGAACTCAATTACTCTTTGGGGTACAAACAATCTGTCGGGTGAAGTGTCGTATAGTTGTTTGTCTGTTTCAAGACTAGTCCATCAAGCCCATATTCATATGGCATGAAGCCTCACTTGCGGGAGGGTCTGTAACTTGAACCTTCGGTAGCTTTCTTTACCCCTGAATCGGTGCTCCTCACCATTCACAACATACTTGCCGCACCCTATCTACCATTCACCATACACTTGTCGCACCCTTCTACCATTCCCCATACGCTTGTCACACCCCATCTACCATTCACCATACACTTGTCACACCATCTACCATTCGCCATACACTTGTCACACCGCATCTACCATTCACCATTCATTCGTCGGCCCCATCTACCGGAATACTGTGACAACAGTTATCAGTATGAGTCATCGGAAAACCAGATCTTACAATTGCGATGCACACTATGTAGAAACAAATTCGCAACTCCACTGGTCTTACTCAACTTATCGAAACAATCACCCGAGGCATTCGATGACAAGGAGAGGTAATGGAACGACTTGGAACAGAAGCAAATTGGAGATCTAGTAAGTAGCGAGATGAGCAAAGCAAGATTCAAATGAATGCAGGAGAATCTGACAGTACCCAAGGGTTCATATCAGCCGCGCACGGCTCCAGAGCGGTCCCATACCGAACTACCGAGACACACGACATCACATTTGTAACGGCGAGGAATGTAACCCACACAGAAGTGTATGGATAGGCCGCAGGTGGGCAAGTAGTGGCAGAGGCTACAAGCCGCTATGACAAACACCGGAAACCGAATTAGAACCTGTGGCACCCATTTGCAAATGCGTTCGATTATCATCAAGCCCGTGCACTAGGTACACAAAGCAAAACTTGGGTAAACGACTATCTGCGGCGCGGCCTGGTCAATTTCCGTACGACTTCGTTCCAGATACCATCGAGCTCTGGGAACTGCTAGGTGCCTCGCTTCGGACTGGTAGCAGAGAGTTGGCTTCAGCGCCTGGCAAATATGGCAACATATACTGCAGGGACATTTTCATGTGCATCCAGTTTGTTTTGGGGCATTTACCATTTGTGGAGCACCTGTATTTCGCTCCGGTGAAGCTGTACGATTCAGCTAATCATTCAATCTATAGTGAGATGAACTCAGGAGATTAATGGTGGCAAACTCAGGAGCAATGACCCAACGGTGCAACAATTGTGCCAGTAATATTTGCATCGGACAAAACCCATCTCACGAATTGCTCTGGCAACAAGTGCACATGGCCGCAATATATCAGTATCGGGAACATTCAGAAAGATGTTCGTCGTGCAGCATCAAAGCGGATCTGGATTCTGGTGGGATTCATTCCAGTTCCACCAACAGGCGCAACTGATATAGACTCTTCATGGCACAACGCGATCCATACAATCCTGAAACCACATAGAGAAGCCGATTTCAGAGGCACTGGTTACGAGTGGGATTGTGCCGACAGTTTCAAACGTACCTGCTACCTGTTGCTAGCAGCATGCATTGGGGACTACCCGGAGATCGCAATGATCACGATGATAGTGGGAGGAGCATGCCTTGTGTGTGAAGTACCGAAGGTACCTGAGATGGGCGATGGCAAATGATTTCGCAACTGGGAGCATCGATGTACGTCACGCTATGAAGAGCACCTTGAGGAGAATCGACTTGATGAATTCAAAGAGATGCATCTACAACTGACTTCAAATCTCCTCTGGGATTATACTCTGTGCAACATCTATCGCCTTTGGCAACCAGATGTGCTTCACCATCTCTATTGAGGGATGGTGAAAGATGTCTTCAACTGGCTTTGGAGTACCTCACTGATTGAGGCTTGAAAGCTGAATTTGATGGCTGGTTCACCTCAGTTCCACACTATCCGAACATGTTGCATTTCTCTAAACCTTTTGATGCTCACAAGAATGGATCCTGGCATGGCAAGAAAATCGAGAAATGCTCAGGTGTCTATCTGCAGTATGTGCTCCCCTTCTTACCAGCAACGTTGCAGGGAAAACAATCTCAGAAACTGCATCTGATACGGAGGTGATGAAAACGATTTGGGCACTGATTGAATTTTGTTTACTAGCCAGCCAGCAAACGCACTCGGATATCACGTTGAAATATCTCGAGGAAGCTCTCGAACGCTTTTACAAGTTCCAACAAATCTTCACTCCTCAACATCCTACTGAGGCTCAGGCAAGGCGTTCCGAAAGCGACTTCCAAGCGCAGGCAGCAAAACTTAAAGAGGTGGCGATGAAGCAGATAGAGAGAGAGCTTCATTGGGATAGTAATGGTATCACAACTGGACAGCGGAGAACTTTTGAGGTGCACCTGAAAGAAGAGCAGCTGCGTGCCACCACCTGGAATGCAGAGAAGCGGGAAACAACAATGGTACGACTCAAAACAGAGCTCTATGGAGCATCCACAGACAAGCTTGCCCAGTTTGGCCAGTTGTTTAAAGAAGTTCATGACCGCCTGGAACTCAAGCTGCGTCCAGAAGCTGGCCGTGGACCAACAAGCAAGTTTGCTCAAGAACATGAATGAGAACGTCCTGCCATCATGACTGCCGTGTTTGGTGCATCAAATGTCACTGTCACTGCACAGCGGGAGTTCGAGCGGTGCCTGTTGGAAGCTGAGAAAGCAGCAACACATTGGTCCGAGGAGCGCAAACCAGAGGTTGCCACATGTCTGGAGATAGAGGTTTACGGGGCAAGCAATGCAGCTCAATCAGCTTTTTGTCATGCCATGTCGAAGAAGCGCCTGAAGTATGATCAGGAACGGGACTCAACAAAAGGTCCAAATTTATGGAAGCAGCTAGCGCTGCAATTCTATCACTTCGGTATACCAAAAATGCACCTCCACTAGCATTACCGCGAGTTCATCACCAGCATGGATGCTCCTGATAATATTTCAACCGAGATCTCAGAGCTCTTGCACATTTCGAACGTCACAGAAGCGTACCATGCCACCAATGGGGTCAACTTCTGGCTACAACTTCTTCAGCACAATGATCTCTACACCGCGATGGACTACATGGAATACACCGTCCGGTGGCTTGTTTTGTACGGATGGTATGTCCAGGAGAGTGCAGTAGTCCTTCATATGATGACGGGTTGAGAGAAAAAGCAAATGACCAGGTGCGCCCTGCAGAAAATGATCCTTGCCTGCAAATCTGAACCTTTGATTCGACCTAGTACACAACCTCTGCGGCGGTTTAAACTTTCGACTATTTGTGCACATTCACGGTCTTTCAAGCGGATATCACTAGCTGAAGCAGCTGCAACTTTTAACATTCCTACATTGCAATCACTTGTCAGGCAGCATCTGCATGAGATCTGGGGCCATGATGCGGTCAGTGTGATCTTGGGCTATGGAAATGAGTCCAAGGAAGACGTAACCTTACAACGTCACAATGAAGTCGCTTTCTTCATGCCGGAATTTCATAACCCTCAGCATATCAACCGGATCCTGCTCGACTCCAGCATTCAGGGTACGCCAGATGGTGAGTCGCACAGGCAGCCACCGCAGGTGATATGGGTTCGTGTGGGCGAAAATACGGATGATGGACTCCGTGGGCGCTGCCCCACATTTCCCATTCTGTACTACACCATTTCACCACCGACCAGGACCTCGCTGGTACCTGGGATGATTGCCAGGACTGGCGGCCGGCTGTTGTAGCAGCACCCTCATTTCTTTTCATCCCTTCAAGCCTGGGTTGATAGACCATCACTGCTGGAGTTGGCTGCTGTGGTCGGTACACATTTCGAGTATCGTTTATGGCACCCCCAAGAAGTGGTCAGGTGGGTCAGAGTGGTAAAGGAATCAACACCACATGTTATTGCCATGGAGAAAATTGAAAGGCTGTGCGACTCGGTCCCAGTGATCCGGGCAGCGACAGGGAATGGTTCGTTATGGATTGTAAAAAATCAAGTGGATTTGGATACACTGTGGGATGTATATTGAGACAAAACACATATGGACGAATGGTTTGGAGCCACCTCTGCCATTTATCCAAACGAATGAGAGGAGTCTCACGCAGGGATGTGCTTGAAATCCAGCTGGTGTACAGAGACAATATATTAGTGTAATGAGATCTAGAGATGTCTATTTAAACAAATCTCTCGTGACGATACTTGAAGTAGCAGCGATGAATTGGCAGTATGATCTATGAATACAGTCATATATGATGCCAATTGGCAGTGAGGGCTGCGGAGTGTCAGGGAGGCACGTGGCGCAGAGTACGCAAAGGAGCAAGTTAGTGGACCTCCCAGGCTGTGGTAGGAATGCTGTGAGATGCTCTGGTGCGATTGTGGAAAGCTCACAGGTACACCGGGAGATGCCTGGAGTGCGTCGGAGCATAGTATGATAATACGGGAGGGTTTGGGAGCCTTCCACGCCCCAAGGAAAATCCCAGAAGGTGGGTGCCAAACAAGGGAGGAAATTGCATTTTCCTGATATAGGTAAGCGACTTTTGCGTTCGATGCGTTGGGTGCGTACGTATGTGGCAACTACGTTGATTGTTGTATGCATAGCAATGCTTGGAGTTGTTAGCTCAATTGTAAGCGAGGTCAGCCATATTTGAAACACCCTATTATCATTACGGATCCATTCACTTCGTCCATAGACAACTTACTGTCACTCAACCCCTAGGTAATGGATATTGTGTTGATGTATTATGTCGGCAAGTTATATACCATTGCGTATGCACTTTCCAAGGCTGTTATGACAACTATGTACATTGGTAGTCTATCTACCATTACTATCCTTATATGTAGTGTAATTATCGTCAATTAACTTATCTCATAACTCTCCCAAAGTTGCATTGCAACACACTATCATAATTACGCATCCATTCACTTTGTCTATAGACAACTCATGGTCGCTCAAACCCTTGGTCATGGAAATTCTATCGATCTATGTCGTTGGCAAGTTATATACCATTCCGCATGCACCTTGCAAGATTGATACATCAACTATGTACATTGGTAGTCAATCTACCATATATGTAGTGTTATCTCACAACTCTGGGTGAAGCCTTTGGAGTATATAAATGGTACATGGAAATAATGACTTGTGACTATTTGGCAAATACATGTGCAACTTGTGAAATTATCGAAATAACTATTAGAATTGCTCAAGCCTTATTCCCCCACCAGTCAGCACCTCGTTGAACTCTGCCCGTACATAATCAATCGTATTCCATGTTTTCAAATCAGTATGACTAATTACAATCCAGCCAGACTGAGTCTCCTTTCAAGTGAATGGAACGTCGGGTATAAGTTGCACAACACAGCAGATGTGGTGTTCAGCCAGCATGTTGTAGTCATTCTCTCCCGATGCTGGAACAACTCTGACCATCGAAGTGATGGCATTTGGCAATCCTCCATGGAATGGTTTCATGACCAGCTCAAATGCTAAATATGACATGTGACTGGGAATTCGGAGTTTGAAAACACGAAGTAATTGGTATGGTCAACCTCCTTGCAATGCTTTATGAGCAGGTTCAGGAAATCTCTGACATTTTCAGGCAATCTTCACCCATACCCAATTGTGTCTTGGTGGTCCCGTATACCATTCCTTTTCTCCCGTAGCCCAAATTTTCTCATATGTCAATTGGCCATTGAATTCTTTGATAGGAATCTCAATGGTATGGAATGTGGTGGCCTGTCACATTTGCAGGTTATCGATGTTGATGTATATCTTTGAGGCATTCATATATGCTAATGTTGGGTTGACCAGACCACTCTGGAGAATGTTGTCATAGCTATACAAATTGCACATATTTCTGAACGTAGTTACTCCCTTCTGTATCGAGCGAAACAACACCTGTCGCTTGACTTCGGAACTCTCCGTACTGCTTCCGTCAGTGGCAGCAGTCAGATAGCTCACGTTCAGCTCGGGTGTCCTACTTCAAACTTTGGTTAAACCATTTGCGTTGCGATTCATTCGCCGTACTGCACAAGCATCCAGGCGGAGATAATAATTGATGATCTGCCGATACACATCTCCGGTCTTATTGCAGGCCTGATATGCATCTTTGATTTGGGTTTCGTGAGCCGCCTCCCCAACTTCGGTAGACCACTGCTGCAACCCCCCGAATCGCTCAATACATCGCTGGAAGTGTGTCATTAGATGATGTTGTGGAAAGTTAAATGATCACTCGTCTTCCAGGTGATCAACCACTTCCGACTTTATCCAATCGTGCCAGTCATCGAGTTGACATTGTTGTTTGTTGGCCGAGCAATTTTGATAATTGACCATATCTGGGTCTTCTTCCTTATTGAGATGTTTCTGCAACTCATTCGATTGTTCAGTTGTTTTCTTGTGCGGCTGATATTGCAGAAAGACATGTTTGAAGTTGTGAAAGCGACGCAGAGCATCATCCATAGGATTCCAGGTATCCCTATCATGGGACGGGTATCGGCGGTAGTGCTAAAACTCAAGGAATGCCCAGCTGCATTGGATAGCATCCTCAAATGTTTGTTTTTGAGAGGCGTTCAGACAATGTAGGGCATTGGTGACGACTGCAAGCAGATCCCGGCTCATTGTTCTAAGTACCTTTCCAGTCCACTGGCTAACCTCCTCATATGATTTCTTGGGTTTGATCATAGTCAAGTATGCCGGTATGGATAACCACAGCTCATTGTATTTTGACAGTTGTTTGAACTTTTTAATGAATTGTTGGAGCCACCCAAAAAGATGTTCCAACATGCCCAAGTGCATTGTGGGAAGGAGGTCCGGTTTTGGAAGATCGCTGACAATTGAACTGGTGCACCATAATTTCGTGTAACTAAGATTGATGCCACACTCTCTAGGAATGGAGGCAGCCTCAACGGGGTGGTAAGTAATTGGCTCGACAACTGGCGGGGCTGAAGAAGCAATATCGCTGGAGCTTTCCGTAAGTTGGTGAACTCTGACTCGGATAGTATCATCGGGATTCTGGCAGTTTGCTAGAGCATCTTCCGTATCGTGCAACGTGGCTCAGGCAACATTGTACAATGCTTGATAAAGGTTATGATCATGGAGTGCCACCGGTATGTCGGTAAACCTGCCCAATTTATTCTTTTCAATTTCACACCATGAACAGAATCCATATCCATGATTTTGCAGTAACGCATGCTTTGGATTGTCGGCAACCCATTCAGACAGAAAAATATGGCATTGCCGGTTATGACCATCAACACAGTAAGCGGTGAACTGACAATTCTGCGCGTTGGTCTGAGAACGCAGCAATTAGTTGAAAACACTCTGCGTGACAAGTCGATCATGGGCTTGTTGGCGGGCCTTTGGCGGACTGGGGATATCGCATAATTTCAATGGCTGTGGCAGAAGTTCTACCAGGACAATGCTGTGAGGTGTTGGTTTCATCGGTACGGTGCTGGAGAGGTTGCCAATGGTCTTGTATATGGGCCATGCTTTGTTATCAGCGGAGAAATATGTGAGATGTGTTGAATCGGAGAGGAAGATCAGGTGAACAACAGTTTCGCCTTGTGGGAGTCAATGTTAAACATTGTCAGCACAATTTCGTTAATTCTCCAGGCAATTGACATACCTGGGTTACCCACCACCAGTCTGCTGTGTGCATCACATTGTTTAGACGACACCCGTCATTGCTGAAATGACGCTCAGGAGCATACACTAGGTCCTTCTCGTATGTCTTTTGATGCACAAGCTATATGGTGCATAATATGACATCCCGGGAGTAAAACTCGATTGGCTTAGGGTGGCTTTCATTCCATATGAAGTTCGTCGTATGCTTCATCCATAATGAATGGCCAAGGCCATCAGATATTGGGTCAATCATCTGATAGAGTATTTGTATCGACATTGGAGAGTATTTGACCGACTGTTGCAGCCCCGCATCTCTCTATAACAAATCATCAATCAGACTCAACGTTGCTCCGTTCAAAGTCAATATCTCTGCAAGCGAAACTCAGTAGTGTCGGAAAACGCATGCCAAGGGTTGTCATGACCATATGGGCAGTCGTCTTCAGACTTGGTAGGAACATAGTGCAGGGGCAGACGAGTATTTCGGAATGCATGTGTTACTGCAACAGGATCTGCAGGTGCCGCAGACTCTGTTGATGGTGATTGTAGGTAATCGAGCGTATCTGGCACAGGATCATGGTTCTGAAAGAATGGCGGCGGGTTTCGATCATTCTCATTGCTCGGGCAACTTTGGACATGTTGCTTCTGATTTTCATTGTTGACAGCTATACTCAGATGTGATCTTGAGGAAAAGTTTAAAGCCATTCGCATCATTGCATCATGCTCTTGGGCATGATTGTTCTCCATATGCTCAGTCCACCAGGTATCAGAGTTGAAACGCTTGCCACAAACTGTGCATATGAAAATTCCGACATTTCGCTTCTTTGTTGATTCCATCGGCAACTTTAGACGTTGTTGATACGATTTTGAAAGTAGTTGAGAGTGAATAACTGATAATCGATTGTGCAATAACGCGTTTATTGAAAACTCTAAAATCAATGGAAGGATTGCTATTCTCGAACAGTCAATCAATGGGTCGATGAGTATGAATAGACGCACCTGAGTTTGTAAGAGTCATTCATGGTTGCCCTGGCAACTGAAGTTATTTTAGTACTGAAATGAAAAAGGGGTACATACTCCAGACATCTCCATCTATCATCATCATGACCGCTCACAGCCTCAAATAAAAAGTTTCCGAAAATGATATGCCAACAGGCAACATACCCACTATGTATTGAAAGTATGCAGCAACTCCACGAAATGTCAACGCATCAAAACCAATCAAGCAGGTGTCGAAAAGCATCCGTATTTGCTGGCAGGAATGTTCGGAGCGTGTATAGGTGAGGAGTACTCATGCAGGCTTGTCGATATGGTACTCACTATTTTCCGGATTGCTTTTTCGTCGCAAGCATCAGTCGGAGTTGTGGTTTTCATTGGCACTTGTATGTATTTCAGAGCATATTGCCGGCGTAGTAGACCATACTGACTAGGCTAGCATGTGCTGGAGTTGGCAGTGCTATTCTCAATATCTGGGTGCAGTTCTTGGAGGAAGCTCATTTGATTTTTTGATTTCGGCAAATGGTTCGGTAGTACATTGAATAGAAAGTCTTGGTGACAGTGCTTCAAAGTATTGCAGCAACCGTGCAAGTTGGTGCCAAGCCTTACATGAATGAGTGAGATTTTGTATTTGTAGCCAAATTAGAAGGCCTTCCAACAAGTATAACAATTCATAGAGTCATCACAACAATGTAAATCGATCAATATTCACACTTTGCTGATTGCAACCTCTTTGGAGCATGGTGGGGTCTGAAACAGTGAGTTTAGTATTATTTGTTATGTTTGGTTTCGACAAGGGAGGATATCCAACCATCATTTCACATCAACCCCATACACAGACACTCAATCACTCTTGACAATGTAAAATGTTGTCCTAGCAACTCGAAATGTTGAAATGAAATGCTTGTAGCATTTTAAACACATTGTAACAGATTCATGCGGTCCAAATTGAAATGTATATGATATTGGTTTGGATATAAACCTTCGGTTCAACATGATCAAACATTGTACCACTTGAATGACAACTTGCTTCTGCGAAACACTAATGATATATAAAGGCGCCACCCCCAGGCGCTTGCCCAATTTCCCCCATCCTTCTTCAGCTTCACTCCTCATCGCACTGGCAATATCTACCATTGGTGAATTGCATCACGTGACCCCCCCGCATAAACTAATTATACATTTAGCACATTGACTAAACAACGTCAAAGGTTGTTTGGCCAACCTCAGGTACCATCCTTTTCATGCACGTTGGTATAATTAATCAATCGCTAATCATTGTCAGATCAATAATTTCAATCTTTCGCCCACCCTACTCATCTATAATGTAAGTATATCCATCCCATGCCCATTCATAAAAATTAATCAATCACTAATGATCATCAGACGTACTTATGTATAATGTAAGTCAATCCTCCCATGCCCATTCATAAAAATTAATCAATCACTAATCAACATCAGACCAACTCCTCAAGTAGTGAGCTCAATAGCGTGCCAGCAGAAATCGTCCACAAATAGCTACAAGGCAACACTGGTACTGAACACACTAAGCTCTTGTGCTTTACGGAACCTACATGCCCACATTGCATTCCTCACGATGTGCTATGACGCCGACCTCAAAGGCTGTGAAACTTGGCTTGGGCTTCAGCTGCACATTATTGATTCAGGTATGAAGACCTCAAAATATTTCAAACAATTTTCACCATCGTTTGGACAATGCGAAGCAACACCAGTGGGATGTCATTGGTAGCTAGCATGCAGGACTTTCTGGGGGGATATCAGAGATAAATTAAGGACATCAAGGAATTCCACCGGCATGTCGTGGCCTGCTACCCGCACCGCGAACTTGCCAGTCCAACACAATGCACCCCAACAAATCCCTTTGGGTCTGGGGGTTCACAATGACGACACCGAGGCTTCAACTTCTGGCAATGTTCCAACCACCTCTCGAGTCACTCACATACCTGCTGGCCACTGTCTCACCAGTATTTGTTTCAGGATTCTCCTCCCTGAGCGGGGCCTCAAAGTTAATGAATCCAGGGTCCCAATCGACCTCTGCGTAGCTGGATTTGGGGTTGAGCATCAGCATTTGTATGACAACATCGATTGGCATCAGGGAGTGAAATGGGGAGTCACGCAACTGACTGACAGCACATTGAATGGCCTATGGTTTGCCATTCTCACATGTTGCCCGACCAATCCAGCTCGTCAACCACAGTCGTTCTATGGGGCCTTTGTGAATCCTTTTGAGGAAATCAAATGACCTAGCATCCAAGGCTGAGATGTGACTATCGCCGGATTCTCAGAAATCATGGCAGGGACAAGGGCAACACGGCCCAACTCGGCAACTCAGGCCAACAATTCTTCTCGTCGTAGGCACAACTTCAAGTATCTCCCAGCAGCCCATATCGCCAGATTCCAAGATGATGCAGCAGTCTTAGCCTTGTTCGAAACAGAGGCATATTCCCCCCCAGCCAAGCTTGTGATGCTTCGTCGTCCGACTATTCGTGAAATTGGCATGGCAACTCGTGGAACCAACCTGCCGGCCTCAGATGGCTTGGATTACATTGATACCTCCCAATTCGCGCTCGAGGAAACAATGGAAGATGCCCCCAAATACCTTCCAGATGGTATGAATAATGATGACAAGGAGCCTCCAAAGTTCACTGTTCCCGCCACGATAAAAGGCTTCATTGATCGGGTTGACAAGGCCTACCGAGCAGTAAGGTGACTTCGGAGGTTAACGAGGCGACTCAAATCAAATGCAAATGGGCGACAGCCTCGTCGATCTGCAGATGAGAATGCAAGGCTTGGAAACCTCGTTTGTGTTCCGCACGAAGTGTATTGTCACCCCCGAATGACACCTGAGCAGCATGCTTGAGAGAAAGCATTGTTCATTCAACTGGGTCGCTCCAACAACTCTTACAATCGGTAATGAGATGCCAATCCGTTCCCCGAATAAATTGGATAGGATGATGAATACATGGATCGAGTGGACACTCCAGAATTGGACGAACATGAGGACGACGACCCCGAATGTGGTTACAACAACTCCCTAAGTCGTATGTTCGGTAGTCCTCCGCCCACCCAAACCCCTGACAATCCCCCGCGCAGGCCAATTGCGAAATAGACTCCAACTCCTGGGCGCTCAAACGCTGCCGAATTTAATGATGCCCAGCAGCAGCGTCAAGATACAGGCAAGGGGAGAGATGTGGAGCAGGATAAGACGTCTGACAATGAGGAGCCTGAGAATGGAGGTAATGGGGGGGAAATTGATCCCGTTGGCAGGACAACTTTGGAAATTGGCACAGGGTTTGTTGTTTTTGGTCTTGTTTTTGGTTCTGTTTTTGGTTCTGGTCTCGTTTGGTCTGGTTGGGTTTCCTCGGTTGAGATTTTGTTTTATTTTTGCATTGCCGCTTGTTTCGTTCGGCTAGAGGTAATATGAGAGTGGGAAGATTTGGGTGGCTTTGGGGGTTGGCAAGATAATTTTGGACGTTTTTGTTTTTGCGTCGCAGTTCAGCTAGAAGTGATATGAGAGTGGGAAGGTTCGGGTGACTTGGCTGGTTGGCAAGAAAATTTTGGCCATTGTTAGGTTTTGTTTTTTTCCCTAGTAAATTACTAGAATGCAATCTGATAGGCTCAAATTCCGAGAGGACTCACACAAACTCAATTAGACTGACAACCGTCAACGTTGCTCAGACGATCTACAATGTCGTCTAACCAAATATTCCAGTTGTAAATATTGTTGGAAATTGGATATCGGGATAGTTAGACATGGTCGGAGACGCCGTTCCTCTCAACATAAAATATCATTGTTTGAACAACTTGCACAATTGTTGAACAATCTCAGTTCATGGACAATGACCGATATATTCACTTCTATGTCAAATAACCCTAGCCCATACTCACAATGTCTACCACCAAACCATCTTCCCACACAGATGCTTCAACATCGAATACTAAGGCTCCAGACATTCTGAAGGTAGGTTCTGCTCCATCTAAAAGTCAAAATATCAGTAGAAAGTGCAAGGGGGTGCTGCATACTACTGATCAGCAATCTAGTCAACATTCCAAACAGTCAAAAGTAGATAACAACGGCCTGAATTGCTCGAGCAATCCAGAAAACATGGCAGCAACTCCTCCACCAACTGACATACCTGCCACCAATATTAGGCGCCTTCCGATCCCTGGTTCAACAACTCTCCAGCAATCCATCACATTGCCAGTGCTACTGACACAACACCACTCATGAGCAGTGCCGCTATCTCAAATCCGTTCATCGTCAATGATTGAGATGGTGTCCAGCTCATTACGCCAGAGAGCTGACAAACCGGACCAATTGCTATGTCAACGTGTAACATTGTCATCACCTTTGCCCAAGGCAATCATCCAGGATCCTGAAGTCCCCAAAACCTCTCGCACCCGAATGGCAATTACAGACAATAAGCACTGGGTATTATGAACTCATTCAACATGGTCTATTGAGTCTCGTATGCGGCAGGGGAAACCATTCATGACCGATGAAGAAATAGCTTTGGTAATTGCCTTCACAACTCAGAGAATTGCCAGTACTAAAAAAAATCATTGCCAGGAAGTTAATGATTCATGGCAGGATCCAGAAAATGCATACGGTTTCAAGGTTTCGTGGTATGCACACAATTTGAAGGCCTCCACATACGTATGTGATTTGAACAATTTCCTGCGTCGCTGACTCTACTGTACAAATTAATACAATCGTGCCTCAACTCCGTCCGATCCTGAATATTTGGCAAAGCCAGGGCCATAGTCAGATCGTTTTACAACCTTGACAGTTGCTCCTGTGATGCGGACAAGCTTTCGACCATTAGTCATCTCCTGAAGGATGATCCATTCATTTGGATCATTGGGGATCGTGAGAAGTCATATGATGTGCATTACCAGTATGGTTCCTGGCTATCAATTTGCGAGATTGACAAAACAATTCAGGATGTTGCGTCCGCATTCTGCGCCAACGAGATATCTCATTTCCTTCATCTTTGATTTTTGAATAAACCTGGAAAAGGGGAGCACTGGCACGGGGCCAGTACAATTGGATTCGTGAGACTGTCACGCCAACTCCCATAGTTCTCTCAGCAACTGCACTGCAATGGGCACTAGAAGAGTATGTAAGAACCGAGGGCAAGACTCTTAACAGACACATGAAGCCAACATTACAGCTTCCATTCTCCCAGGAGAATGTAATTCGTAAATTTAAGTAGTTCCGTCTGCTACATGAGTTGAACTGACAACTCAAACATTATACGTCAGGCCTATGGAGTGCTGGCATGGCTTGCCAGGAGAGTTTTGTGACCGAGTGAAGATGGGGATCTAAAATGAGTTGAATCGCCTGATCGTTGGCAAGCCAACTCGGCCGGTTACTCCTCCACCGCCAGTGCCAGCTCCCAACCTTGCAGCCATTGACCGTTTTCTCGTGGATGACACCGAGGTAGAGGAGGAGCCAATTTTCCAACATCTTCATATGATTGCTGTTGCGAATGACTTTTGCGATATTCAAGATGGTCTGGGCAACGAACAAAATTGTGCTGATGATGAGCATGATGGTGATGACCAAGCCCAAGATGGCTATCGATCTGATCAAATTCGTGACTCAACTTGCCATAACGAGTATCGTGAAATAACAAGGAAATTTCAAGGCAATCATGGGAGTCGGCCGCGCAATCGTCCAACAGTAGATGACCCGGATGACAATGGGGAGCAGCTTGTAGATGAAGAATGTCATGTGAGGGAGCAGTTAGAGGTGGAGGAGGAGGTGGAGGGGGTGGAGGAGGCAGAGGATGCAGAGGAGGCAGAGGAGGCAGAGGAGGCAGAGGACGGGGGTGAGGAGACAGACGGTGGGAATGGCTATGAGCAGGAATGGTAATGCAATGTAGAAAATTGTTATTGCAACTTTTAGTGTTATTGTGTGGCATAGACAGTGCAATTGAACTGTATATCATCCAAATCTGCTGTAGTAACCATGTCAATTTTGAAGAATGACACTGCAATTGGATACTACGATACATAAGTTCACACTCATCGAATTCAGCATTTGTTAGAAGTGTCTGACGTTAAGTGCAATATATATTGAGCGACGTACAGAGTTGCCATGTCAATTGACCATGTTGTATAGTATACGACATTGAGATGAGAAATGGCAATGATCGCAGAGTGGATATGGAGCAACATACGAAGTTTTACACTCATTCATGCCAATTGGATAGTAAGTTATGTAGCACACAGGCGATGTAATGCAATGTGTAATTACCTGCTCGATATCATTTGGTGATTGTCATCAACCTGCACGAATTGAATTAGTGTTGCGATGGCATGTTACTTAATTGGGATGGCAATGTGACGAGTTGCCACTGCAACCTGGACTGCAGTTGTAAGCACTAAGCCGATGACACTCATCAACATAAAGGCACAGTTGCGTTGGGAGCGTTGGGAGCGTTGGGTGCCTACGTAGGCACCCAATGCAACTTAAATATTTTGCTGATGTAGACAACTTCTCTATATAAACTGGTGTTATGACAAAGAAAACAAGCCCTGAGGCAATATTCCAAAGACAAACGAACAATCAAACAAAGTTACTCAATGCTCCAATCAATAGACCAACATTTCCGTGGCCTGTCAGCCTTTATATCATGATCATCCAGGATTATGATGTATACATGCAATCCTTTGCCCTTATTCAATATTTCATTGGAAGACCAAACGATATTCTCCTGTACCTCATCAAAACCCTCCTGTTGAAAATGCCACCGATAGATAGCGAAAAAGTACCACTGTGGCCTGATAAGGGACCACTATCTCAAAAGAAACACAGAAAGAAAGAAAGAGAGAAACTTATACTATCTGTCCAAGAAAAACAAAGTAAATAAACTTTAAATATCGACCTGAAATCAATATCCACTATTTTTAGAGTTCATATTCACTCAAGATGTGGACCTATGAATCACTACAATCCCATCACATTGGCGAGGTTTTGATATTTATTTCTTGCAAGTCCTTTGGTAAAGATGATGGCAGTGTTTTCATTAGTTAAAATCCAGGTATAGTCAATAATGCTGAATTTAGAGAAATACTGGCTGTTATGGAGCAAACATTGATATTTTTGGTTCTAGCTTCCATTATGCCTTCAATGATATGTTCAAGGGCATCTTGAAAATTCCAATAGATTGGAAGAGCTTCAAAAGTTTTCCCAGGGTCTTTGTATGGTTGTATTAGCCAGCAAGCCTCTCTGGGTACATTTGAGGAGGCAATAGATTTAGCCATGTGAGTCCAG
The DNA here is from genome assembly GCA_015178995.1 of Trichophaea hybrida. Classification (NCBI taxonomy): domain Eukaryota; kingdom Fungi; phylum Ascomycota; class Pezizomycetes; order Pezizales; family Pyronemataceae; genus Trichophaea; species Trichophaea hybrida. The sequence goes on along the minus strand of WHVE01000308.1, from coordinate 16,164 downwards.
GATGTGACAAAGTACTGATCCGTGACCATCATGAGATTGGACTGTAGCAGATGCAAAATGGTCTGGCTTGTAATTGTCAATCGGTACTAGCAGAAGCTCATTCAGAGTGAATATATCTAGTGTGCAAATTCTGATTGGTATAGTAGAGTCAGAAGATCTTTGTGGCTTCAAGATATTGTAAAACGTATTTGGTAGTGGTGAAATGAATGGTGTGTGGCTTGGAATACTATCAATCAAGAGCAGCCACAGCAAATATTGTGTTGGACTGGGTGGCTGGAGGGATATATATCAGAGAGCCAATGATTGCTTGATATACCCTGCCATCAACTTTTGCCTTGTCTGGTTCAATGAAGTCAAATTCACTTAATTGTCAAGTGGAAGTAAGGTATTGTAGGTATTGTCTAAGTGAAATAGTTTGAGAATTGAATCAATAAAGATCTTGAAGCACATGCAGATTCAACCATTGTTTTGATAGATTTTGATACTAAGGAACTGGCAAGCTAGTCCAAGGTTGGTCATCTGGTGGGCTGTTGCAAACTTTGCCTTGAGTATTTTGGCATCTTTGACTGCAATTGGTGTGTAGGCCAATAGTATGTGATCAGTATAAAGGAGCAGAAGAATATTAATGACATTGCATATATAAAGATTGGGATGAGTGGCCAATTGAAAGCAGTTGAAGAGTAGAAAAGCAATTATATGATGGTGCCATAGTTGTGGTTCTTGTTTCATTCTATCGAGAGCCTTGTTTAAATATATAATTCTTCCTGCAAAAGGCCATGCTTCTGGAAGTTCTATGTAGATTGTGTTATGGTCAACTTTGAGATTGGAGAACACAGTGACAATGCCAAGATGGTCGATCATGCAGTCCTCTGATGCTGCAAGGTTTACAAGGAGTTCAAAAGTCATTAATTCACAAATGGAAGTATATATCTTACTATATATTGTGAAATGATTCCTGCAACTGGGTTCATTTGGCATGCCCAGATATATATTGGTGACCTGGTGTACCCGGGATGTTGGTAGACAGGATAATATGTAAATCTGCAATGATACAATATAATATACCGCAAAAGCAACTCTGGGCACTATATATTCATACTGCTGCATATCACTCTGTATCTTCAGTCCAGCCATTCAAATTGCATGGTGCTTGGTACCTGGTAGCTCCTCTACCAGGCAAATGAAATTATTGATCATTACCAGCCAGCTCAGCACATTTACGTGCAGCCAGCAGAAAGCCAGCCCAGCTCAATCGTTTCCAGCCAATGAACACCAGCCCTTGATGATTGCGTCCAGCCAGTGGAGAGCCAGTCCAGCGCGATTGTGTCCAACCTGCCAAAAGGCAGTGCAATTTGATCATCTCCTGCCTCCAGTAACAAAGCATTAATGAATTATATCCTGCCGACCAAGAACTATTGCAGTTTAATTGTCTCCGGCTTGCAGAGAATGATCCCTATTCAATAGTGTTCAGCGAGCCAAGAGCCATTTCGGCTCAATTGTGTCAAGCCAGTCAAGCACCGGTCCAGTTTAACCACCTCCAGCCCACCTGCCTATGGTACTTCTGCCTCTCTCCCAGTCACACTCTTTGCAATGCAAATAGATAAAGAGACAATTTATAACAATCTGGTTTGATTATCCCCAGCCAGCCGAGAGCTATTTTGGCCTGATCATGTCCAGCCAGTTATGATCCTGCCCACCACCATCCAACACTTGACCTCTGTATACAGTGCTGTTAGAAGTGTACAAAGTTGATCTTCAAGTACACCTGGTTGACATGATAATGCTTCTGCCAATGTCGGCTTGGGTCCATGTGCACCTGCATATATACCTCCAAGTACACCTCCATATACACCTCCAAATTTTGCTACAATTGTATCCAAAATCTATCATTGTTTTTATTATATAGTTGGCGATACATTCGTGAACCAAGAGTATGACATTAAATTATCAACTGACTACCATGGTAAGTTAATGTTGTAACTTTGAATCAAGGCTGTAACTGTAAATCAAGGCTGTGACTGTAAATCAAGGCTGTGACTGTATAGTATACTGTGTCAGAAAGCAAATACTGTATCAATAAGTGTATCTAGATACATATGCTGCATCTGAATGGATTTGTACAGTACCGGGCTGCACCTGTAAGAATCAGCACAGTATCAGGCTGTATCTGTAAGGCTTGGTGCAGTACCAGGCTGTACCTGTAAGGATCGATACAGTACTGGACTGCATCTGTAAAGATTGGTGTAGTACCAGTCTGCATCTGTGAGGATTGGTGCAGTACCAGGCTGCTTCTGTAAGGATTGGTGCAGTTCCCGACTGCTTCTGTAATGAGATGTAGTACCAGGCTGTATCTGTTTGAAGGTGCAGTGCCAGGGTACAACAAGTCTCAAGATGATTCATTAGCCACATCCAATGCGCCATAGACATACAGGCATCCTGAGTGTGACATGGTTTTTTCAACTATCAATTCTGTTTATTCATAGCCTTTGATCATTAGCCTAGCTTGGTAACATGATGACCCATCTGGATTTCATTTCATCTTCAACACCGATTTGGAGCCAATCAGCTTGGTTACAGTACAATATATGTAATTGACATATGAATCATTGATTACTGTAATGGTTTTATTTCATTCAATTGAATTAGCTTCTTCAAGGATTATTGCTTTTCATTAGTGTTGCAGTGTCCCTGACATGACCTTATCACCTGTTTGGGAATCATTATTGACTGCACATGATGTTATACCAATGTATATAAGTTTGGAGGTGTTGACTTGTATATCTGGCAAGTATGTGGTCGCGCTATCAGTTGATACAATGGCTAGGGCTTTTGGCATCTATGGAGCCGAAATATTTTATCATATAGAGTTTATCTGCCTTTGTATATATGTATTTGTAGTTATTTCATCTCTGGATTGGACTTGGTCATGAGAATCAAGGGTCTGATGGTTACTACCAGCAAGTATATTATTGAATGTGTGAGTATAGGTGTCCTCATCAGGAGTCATATATCTGAGCCATAATTTTCCAACACCTGCAGCAAGTCAACTTCAGTCACACTGCCCATCACAATTGTATCCAGTTGGGTGTATTAGGGGACAGGTGTTTTCAGGAGCCACATGATTTGGAGTGACTTGTATACATCAAGTGTGGTATTTAGAGATACTGTTATCTATTCTCCTCTCTCAAGTGTGGCCATGGATCATTCCCTTATCTGTTCTACTAGGGTCTTTGTTGATTATCTCCATATATACTTCTTCTTGTGGTAGATCACATCTATCAATTTCGGTAGGATCTGCATATATCCAGTATTGTCTTTTGAGTGATTGTTGGTATGACATGTATGGATATCTATTTTTGTTGAAGATGACATCAGATTGAGTCCTTATTGCTATGAATTATGGATTCCTGAACCTCCATGTAGTTGTGACGGATTCAGGGTTCAGTATTGGGGTTTCAGGGGTTGAGGTTCAAATGGTTATTAAAACCGAAAGCTGGATGGCTAAACAGTCCGAGGGCAGCCTGAAGCTATGAAGACAAGGACTGTATACAAGAGACTCGATCCAGAATAACCAAGTGACAGAAGTGAAAGCCAAAGCTAATTCATTGTTTTATAAACATGAGAATAAGCACAGAAAGAAACTTATTCTCTGTCAAATGCCTGGGTTATATACAGTAATTCACGCGATCCATGATACCTCTGAACCCTGGTTTCTTTGTACATTGCCTTTGCAAGATTCCATCATTTTCCGTTCAAAACCTGATTTTGTGCTTTTAGCCTTCATTCCAAACCAGATTTCATTTCCATCGTACATTATCCTCTATTTGAAACCTGATTTCATTCTCGTTGTGCTTTAGCCTCGGTTTGAAACCTGATTCTATTCTCGTTGTGCTTCATCGTTGAGATTAATCTGCAATCATTACTCCACCATTGATTGTCACTCAGCCCAACTGTGACAGTAACTCACCCTGTCCAATAATGAGTACCTATGAAATTCACAACCCAGGTTGGCCAGGTTGATCAGTGTGAAAGTTGTCAATAGCCTGAAGTCTATCTACTTTGGTTGCAGGCTCCCAGCTGTGCTGGTCGTAGCCATTTCAATTTACCATATACTGCTGCAGCCTCCGAAACAGCCTGGAATGGTCAATCTGCTTGACTTTGTACTGCCCTTCTCCATCCAGTATTCCCAGTGGTGGAGGTTCTTGCTTTTGATATGGGAGAGGATCTTGAGTGGCTTTCTCCAAACAGGATATCGGTTGGACATCGTGAATGCGTAGCTGGGTGGGTACTTGGATTTGATAGGCCCAGGGACTAATGACCTCAATGATTTCATATGGCCGGATACTTTTGCAGTTTAGTTTCTTGCTTGGTTGGGTTGATGATATGATTCATGCATCCAGCCAAACTTGATTGCTGACTTCCAATGATATACTGACCCTTCGGGGCATATTGGCATGTTCAAACAGTATGGCCTGTGCCATGTTCATCTTGGCCCTGAGTTTGCTCAAAAGCGGATCCAGCTGTTGGGCCATCTGCTGGGCGTTGACTTCAAAATATCATCTGGATCATTGATTGGGTGTTGGCTGAATGTCATTGGGGGATGAAAGCTGTAGTTGCCAAAAAACGCAGAGTAATTAGTTGTTCCCAAAATATGATTGTTAGCTGCAAACTCTGCCAATGGTAACTACCGGACCCTATTATTCTGCTGCTAATTGATAAAATTTCAATGATACTGTTGCATTACTGCATTGACTCATTCAGTTTGGCCGTTGGTCTGAGAATGAAATGCATTTGACAATCTTCGTTCGATTCCAAATCTTGTGCAGATATGGTTCCAAAATTCCGAAGTGAATTGCGGCCCTCAATCAGATACTATCATTTTGGGCAGTCCATGCAATCTGAAATCTTCTTTGATGTATAATTTTTCCAGGTTCTGTCCATCGACTTTGTCAGTACAAGATACCAGGTGTCGTATTGTTGTTGGGCGATCAACCACTACCCAGACCACTTCGAACCCTTCGCTTTCTGGTAGTCCGACTACATAGATCATGCTCAAGTCCTATCATCGTTGCTCTGGCACGTCAAACAGTCATAATAAGCCCGGCGTCATTCTGTGGGTTGCCTTGTTCTGCTGGCAAATCTGGCAATTTTGTACATGGCAGTCCACATCCTTTCTCATCTGATTTCAGGAGTGATTTCGGTCTACCATGTTGTGGGTTTTTGCTTATCCTAGATGTCCTGTGACGAGTGAATTGTGGCACTCCTGGATCCCATTGGGCTTTGCCAGGTCCGTTGATTGAGCTGTTTGCATATCGATGATGTCTAGTCACTGCTGTTATTGAATAGTTCTTCACTGCGATTGTAAAGGCAATGCTGAGACACATATGTTACCTAGTTCCATAACCCTCCAGACTTTCTGAGTCATTGTCGAGGTTAACTGGTTCTGCAAAGTCCACTATCGACAACTTGGGTAATTCCTTGTCAAGGTTTTCCATTTTTTGCACAATTTGCTGGGTTTTTTCTGCCCTCCCTTTGGGAGGAATGGCTTCTGGCATACTCGCAAGTGCATCGGGCTTCTATCCATGTTCTTCTGAGCAATAAACAAATTTGAACTTTGTAAGGGAGAGAGAGTCCGACCACCTCATTTGCTTCGGGTTGAACAGCTTTCAAGTTTTTAAGTACTTCAGGTTCTTATGATATGTAAGAATCTTGATAGGATGTGCTGAATTTTCACAATCAGGCCAACATTGTGCCAAACTTGTACCCATTGCACCTAATTCTTCATTGTACATTTCGTAATTTTCTTATGTGGGCATGTGTTTTTTGGAAAAGAAGGCCACTGGATGTAATATTGCGTGATCATCGTACTGAGAAAGAACTCCTGCAAATATGTAACTCAAAGCGTCAGTTTCTAGGACTATCTCATTTTCATAATGGATATGGGCCAGCACTGACTCCATTATGAAGGTCTGATTAAGTTCTGTGAATCTCCATTTTTGATCTGATCCCCAGCAGATAGGTATCAACTTTTCTCTAACTCTTGTTAGTGATTGCACTACCTTCCAATGATTCTGTATGAACTGTTGGGAAATATTCACAAAGCCTAGGAGGCCTTGGACTGCCACCGGATCTATTCTGATTCTGTTCACTCCGACAATCAATGTTAAATATTTGACGTCTTCCTTATGAAACTCGCACTTCTCTGCTTGCAAGTAGAGGCCAGCTTTCTTGAATGATGTTATTCCCGCTCGGATGTGCTCTGTATTTTCCTTTGAATTATCGCTACAAATCAGGATGTCATCCACAGAAGCCATGCAGAATATATCCAAAAAGGGGGGTAGAGTATCATTGATATATTCTTGAAACAATGCTGGCATATTGATAAGTCCAAAGGGCAGAACTCAGGATTCAAAATGTCCATATCAAGTTCTGAACTCTATTTCCCATTTGTCCCCTTCCACAATTCTGATCATATTCTACACGTCACTGATGTCCAACTTGGTGTACGCATAGGCTTTGGAGTGTCTCAACAAGGTTGTTTGAATTAGTGGAAAGGGGTATCACTTTTTTATCTTTCCTTCATTTTACCCCCCAGAGTCGACGCCGAATCTGAGACGTGTTCTTGGCTTCGAAGCACAAAGTACCGGGGTTCAACAGCGTGATAATGATGATCAGATGAATCCCTTGGACATGTTCTTCTCGATCCAGTCCTTTAGAACTTGCAACTCTTCTTATGACAGGCTGTAAATAGGTCCCAACGGTGGTATAAACCCCACCTGTAACTAAACCATATGATTGTAGGGTTGGTGTGGTGGTGGCATTTATGCAATTGCCTTGCTGAACAGGGGTAGAAGCTCATGGTATTCCTTGGGGATGGCTTCCTTGAGGGACTGTTTTTGTAGATTAATTTTTCCCAAGGCCTTATTGATTTTGTACAATGTGATGGCGTAAACCTTGAGTTTCTCCCTTCTTATTCCTCTCATCAAGGGTGATGCTGCTACTGTGCGGGTAACCAATTTCGTCCTGTCTGGATTCCCTGCTGTTGGTTCTATGTGATTGCTTCATATCCATACGCTCAGATGATGTTGGCAGAGCCATTGACAGTTGCTGCTTTTGAAGCCAATTCTTGGGGCCTGGAATTCAACTATTGCCTCATGAAGTTGTAACCATGGAAATCCAAGTACGAACAGATAATGCCCGAACTTTGTTACGAGCGCTGCATCAGCAAAATATCCGAGTTGCGTTGGGTTCCTACTTAGGGACCCAACACTCCCAATGCTCCCAACGTAACTGCGCCCTTATGTAGGTAAGTGTCATCCGCTTAGTGCTTACAACTGCAGTCCCGGTTGCAGCAGCAACACATCACATTGCCATCCCAATTAAGCGACACGCCATTGCAACACTAATTCAATTCGTGCAGGTTGATGACAATCACCAAATGATATCGAGCAGGTAATTACATATTGCATTACGTCGCCTGTGTGCTACGTAACTTACTATCCAATCGGCATGAATGAATGAACTTCTTCGTACGTTGCTCTATACACACTCCGCCATTATTGCCATTTCTCATCTCGATGTCATGTACCGTACAACATGGTCAATTGACATAGCAACTCTGTACGTCTCTGAATACATATCGCAATTCACGTCAGTCACTTCAAACAAATGCTGCATTTGATGTGTGTAAACTTATGTATCGTCGCATCCAATTGCAGTGTCATTCTTCACAATTGACATAGTCATTACAGCAGGTTTGGATAATATACAGTTTAATTGCACTGTCTATGCCACACAATAACGCTAAGAGTTGCCATAACAATTTTCTACATTGTATTACTATTCCTGCTCATAGCGATTCACACCATCAGTCTCCTCACCCCCATCCTCTGCCTCCTCTGCCTCCTCTGCCTCCTCCGCCCCCTCCACCTCCTCCTCCACCTCTAACTGCTCCCTCACCTGATATTCTTCATCTGGAAGCTGCTCACCATCTTCATCCGAGTCATCTACTGTTGGACAATTGCGGGGCCAACTCCCATGATTGCCCTGAGATTCCCCTGTTATTTCACAATATTCGATATGGGAATCTGAGTCACGAATTTGCTCAGATAGATTGCAATCTTGGGATTGGTCGTCACCATCATGCTCATCGTCGAGACAATTTTGTTCGTTGTCCAGACCATCTTCAATATCGCAAAAGTTATTCGCAACAGGTATCTCAGGACAATGTTGGTAAATTGGCTCATTCTCCACCTCAGTGTTATCCTTGAGAAAACGCTTAATGGCTGCAAGGTTGGGAGCAGGTGCTGGCGGTGGAGGAGTAACCGGCCGAGTTGGCTTGCCAACGATCAGGCAATTCAACTCATTCTTGATTCCCATCTTCACTCGGTCACGATACTTTCCTGGCAAGCCATTCCAGCGCTCCATATGCCTGATGTATAATGCTTGAGTTGTCAGTACCGCAGACGTAGTAGACGGAACGACTGAAACTTACGAATGACGTTCTCCTGGCAGAATAGATGCTATGGCGATGGCTTCATGTGTCGATTAGGAGTCTTGCCCTCGGTCCTTACATACTCTTCGAGTGCCCATGGCAGTGCAGTTGCTAAAATAATTGAGAGAGTTGGCGTGACAGTCTCACGAATCCAATTGTACTAGCCCCGGGCCAGCGCTCTCCTGTTCCGGGTTGGTTCAAAAAAATGCAGATGAAGGAAATCAGGTATCTCTTCAGCGCGGAATGTGGAAGCAACATCCTGAATTGTTGTGTCAACCTCGAGAATTGATAGCCAGGACACATACCGGTAACACACATCATATGACTTCTTACGATCCTTAAGTATCCAAATGAATCGGTCATCTTTCAGGAGATGACTAACGGTCGAGAGCTTGTCAGTGTCGCAAGAGCAACTGTCAAGGTAGTAAAGCGATCCGACTATGGCCCTGGCTTTGCCAATTAAACAGAATTGGATGGAGTTGAGGCACGATATTATCTATTTGTAGAGTCCAGGCAGAGACGCAGAAAATTGTTGAACTCACATACATATGTGGTGGCCTTGTTATCATGTGCATACCATGAAACCTTGAAACCGTATACATCTTCCGCATCCTGCCATGAATCATTAACTTCTTGGCAATGATTTTTCTTAGTACTGGCAATTCTTGGAGTTGTGAAGGTAATTACCAATGCAATTTCTTCATCGGTCATGAATGGTTTCCCCTGCAGAATACCTGACTCAATAGTCCGTGTTGAATAATTGAGTAATGCCCAGTACTTATTGTCAGTAATTGCCATTACACTGTGAGAGGTTTTGGGGACTTGAGGATTCTGGATGATTGCCATGCGTGAAGGTGATGACAATGTTACACGTTGACGTGGCAATTTGTCTGGTTTGTCAGCTCCCTGGTGTAATGGGCTGGACATTATCTCCATCATTGACGATGAACAGATTTGTGATAGCAGCACGGCTGATCAGTGGTGTTGTGTCGGTGGCACTGGCAATGTGATCAGTTGCTGAAGAGTTGTTGAACCAGGGATCGGAAGGCCCCTGATATTGGCGGCAGGTATGTCGGTTGATGGAGGAGTTGCTGCAATGGTTTTTGGGTTGCTCGAGCGATTCAGGCCATTGTTTCCTACTTTTGGCTGTTTAGAATGTTGACTAGAATGCTGATCAGTGATATGTGGTACCGCCTTTCACTTCCCACTGATATTTCGACTTTTAGATGGAGCGGAATCTACCCTATAGATTTCTGGAACCTCAGTATTCGATGTTGAAGCAACTGTGTGGGGGGATGGTCTGGTGGTAGACATCACGAGTATGGGCTATGGTTATTTGACATAGAAGTGAAGATATCGGTCAATGTCCTCGAACTGAGATGGTTCAACAATTTTACAAGTCGTTCGAACAATGATATTCTATGTCGAGAGGAACGGCGTCTGCGACCGGGTCTAACTATCCCGATATCCAATTTCAGTAAATATTTAGTACTGGAATATTTGGTTAGACCACTTTTTAAATTGTCTGAGCAACGTTGACGGTTGTCAGTCTAATTGAGTTTGGGTGAGTGCTCTTGGAGATTGAGCCTATAGGACTGCATTCCAGTAACATACTAGCGAAAAAAACAAATCCCAACAACGGACAAAATTGTCTTCCCAACCAGCCAAGTCGCCCGAACCTTCCCACTCTCATATATCTTCTAGCTGAACTGCGATGCAAAAACAAAAACGTCCAAAATTGTTTTGCCAACCATGAAAGTCGCCCAAACCTTTCCAATCACATAATTACTTCTAGCTGAACGAAACAAGCTGTGACGCAAAAACAAATCAAAATCTCAACTGAGGAAATCCAAACAGACCAAACGAGATAAGAACCAACAACAGAACCAAAAACAAGACCAACAACAACAAACCCTGTGCCAATTGCCAAAGTTGTCCTACCAATGGGATCAATTTCCCCCCCCATTACCTTCATTCTCAGGCTCCTCATTGTCAGACTCCTTATCTTGCTCCACTTCCCTCCCCTTGCCCGTATCTTGACACTGCTGCTGGGCATCATCCAATTCGTCAGCTTTCAATGGCCCGGGAGTCGGAGCCTTGTCCACAATTGGCCAGCACGGAGGATTGGCAGGGGTTCGGGTGGGCGGAGAACCACGGAGTGTACAACTTAGGAAGTTGTTGTTACCACATTCAGGGTCATCATCCTCATGTTCGTCCAATTCCGGAGTGTATACCTGCGGCATATATTCACCATCCTCCACAATATATTCGGCGAAAGGATTGGCATCTCACTACCGATTGTAAGAGTTGTTGAAGTGACCCAGTCGAATGAACAATGCACTCTCCTGAGCATGCTGCTCAGGTGTCATTCAGGGGCGATAACACGCTTCGTGTGGAAAACAAACGAGGTTTCCAATCGTTGCATTCTTATCCGCAGATTGACGAGGCCGTCGCCTATTTGCCTTGGATTTGAGTCGTCTCGATAACCTCTGAAATCGCCCTACTGCTCGGTAGTCTTTGTCAACCCCATCAATGAAACCCTTTATCGTGGCGGGAACTGTGAAATTTGGAGGCTCCTTGTCATCATTATTCATACCATCTGAAAGGATATCAGGGGCATCTTCCGTTGTTTCCTCAAGTGCAAATTGGGAGGCATCGATGTAATCCAAGCCGTCTGGGGCAGGAGTGTCGGTTCCACGAGGTGCCGTGCCAATTTCGGAAATTGCCGCACGTGGAAAATTCACAAGCATGGCCATGGGGGAATAAGTCTCTGTTTCCATCCAGGCTGCGACCGCTACATCATCTTGTAGTCTGGCGATAGGGGCCGATGGGAGATACTTGAAGTTGTGCCAATGACGAGAAGAAATGTTGGCCCCAGTTGCCGAGTTGAACCCTCGTGCCCTCGTCCCCGCCATGATTTCTGTGAATCCGGCGATAGTCACATCTGAGCCTTGGGTGATACGACGTTCGATCTCTTCAACAGGATTCGCAAGGGCCCCATAGAATGACCGTGGCAGATGAGCTGGATTGGTTGGGCAACATGTGAGAATGGCACACCATAGGCCATTCAATGTCCTGTCAGAACGTTGTGACTCCCTATCTCACTCCCTGATGCCAATCGAAGTTGTCATACAAATGCTGATGCTCAACCTCAATTCCAGCTACACCGACGTAGATTGGGACCCTGGATTCATCAACATTGAGACCCCGCTGAGGAAGGGAAATTCCAAAACGAATGGTTGTGGGACCGTGGGCAGGAGGTATGCGAGTAACTCGACAGGTCGTTGGGTCATTGCCAGTAGTTGAAGCCTCAGTGTCGTTGTCTGGAATCCCCATACCCAAAGGGATTTGTTGGGGTGCATTGTGTCGCCCTGGCAAGTTCCATGTGCGGGCAGCAGGCCACGACAGGCCTGCCGAATTCCTGGACGTCCTTAATTTATCCCTGATATCCCCCCAGAAGGTCCTCCAAGCTAGCCACCAACGACGTCCCTCCGGTGTTGCTTCGCGTTGTCCAAACAACTGAAAAAAGTGTTTGAAATATCTCAAGGTCTCCGCATCCGAATGGATAATCTCCCGCTGGAGCCCGAGTCAAGTTTCGCGGCTTTCAAGTTTGGCATCCAAGCGCATCGTCAGGAATGCAATGCAGGCACGTAAGTTCTGTAAAGCCCAAGATCTTAGTTAGTTCAGTTTCAGTGTTGCCTTATAGCTATCCGTGGACGGTTTCTGCTTGCGCATCATTGAGCTGACAACTTGAGGAGTTGGTCTGACAATGATTAGTGATTGATTGAATTTTATGAATGGGCATGGGAGGATTAACTTACATTATAGATGAGTAGGTTTGACGATGATTAGTGATTGATCATTTTTCATGAATGGGCATGGGAGGGATTGACTTACATTATGAATGAGTAGGGTTGGCAAAAGAACAGTAAGAATTGATCTGACAATAATTAGCGATGGATTAATTATACCAACGTGCATGACAAGGATAGTACCCAATGTTGGCCAAACAACCTTTGACGTTGTTGAATCGATGTGCTGAATGTATGATTAGTGTATGTAGGGGGGTCACGTGATGGAATTCACCGATGGTAGATATTGCCAGTGAGATGAGGAGTGCAGCTTAAAGAAAATGGAGGAAATTGGGCAAGCACCTGGGGGCGGCACACTTATATATCATTAGCGTTTCGCAGAAGCAAGTTGTCGTTCAAAGGGTACAATGTTTGATCATGTTGAACCAAAGGTTTATATTCAAACCAATATCATATAAATTTCAAGTTGGACTGTATGAATCTGTTGCAATTTGTTTAAAAGGCTACAATTAGTTCATTTCAACCTTTCAAGTTGCTAGGACAACTTTTTACAATGTCAAGAGTGATTGAGTGTCTGCATATGAGGTTGATGTGAAATGATGGTTGGATACCTTCCTTCTTCAAAACCAAGCATAACAAATAACACTAATCTCACTGTTTCAGACCCCACCATGCTCCCAAAGACGTCACAATCAGCAGGATGTGAATATTGATTGATTTACATTGTTGTGACGACTCTATGAATCGTTTTACTTGTTGGAAGGCCTTCTCTTTTGGCCACAAACACAAAATCTCACTCATTCATGTGAGGCTCGGCAGCAACTTGCAGGGTTGCTGCAACACTTTGAAGCACTGTCACATAGACTTTCTATTATATGTACTACCGAACCATATGCCGAAATCAAAAAATCAAATAAGCTTCTGCCAAGAACTCCACCCAGATATTAGAAATAGCACTGCCAACTGCAGAATATGCTAGCCTAGTCAGTATGGTCCACTACGCCAGCGATATATTCTTAAATAGATACCAGTGCCAATGAAAACCATGACTCCGACTAATCCTTGCAACAAAATGGCAACGTTGATAATAGTTAGTATCACTTCGACACGCCTGCATAGGTACTCCTCACCTATTCATGGTCCGGAGATTGCTGCTGGCAAATACGGATGATTTTCGACACCCGCTTGATTGGCTTTGACATGTCGAAATTTCGTGGAGTCGCTGCAAACTTCTTATACGTAGTCTGTATTTTGCCTGGGGGCCTATCATCGTCGTGGCCGTGTCATTTGAGGCTGTGAGCGGTCGTGATGAAGATAGACGGAGATTTCTAGAGTAAGTACCCTTTTTCGTTTCAGTACTGAAACGAATTCAGTTGCCAGGGCAACCATCAACGACTCTTGGAAACTCAGGTGTGTATTTTCGTACTCATCGACTCATTGATTGACTGAGTGAGAATTGCCATCCTGCGATTGATCATAGAGTTTTGAATAAACGTGTTCTTCCACAATCGATTATCAGATATTCACTCTCAACTACTTTCAAAATCGTATCAACAACATCTAATGATGCCAATGCCACCAACTAAGAAGCGAAATGTCAGAATGTTTATTTGCAAGGTCTGTGGCAAGCATTTCCACTCTGATACCTGGAGGACTAAGCATATGGAGAACAATCATGCCCAAGAGCACGATGCAATGTTGCGAGCGGCTTTAAACTTTACCTCAAGATTACATCCAAGTATAGCTATCAACGATATAAAGCGGAAGCGAAATGTCCACAGTTGACCAATCAATGGAGATAATCGAAAACCACCCCCTTTCTTTCGGAACCATGATCCTGTGCCAGATACACTCGATTACCTACAATCACCATCACCTGAGCCTGCAGCACCTTCAGATCCCGTACCAGTAACACATGCATTCCGAAATGCCGGTCTGCCAATGCACTATGTTCCCACCAAGACCGAAGACAACTTCCCACATGGTCATGACAACCCTTGGCATCCGTTTTCCGACGCTACTGAGGTTCACCTTCAGGAGATATTGACTTTGCACGGAGCGACATCGAGTCTGATTGATGTTTTGTTAAAGGCAGATGCAGGGCTCCAACAGTCGGTCAAACAATCTCTGAAGTTGTCACGCATACTCCATCAGATGATCGACCTAATGTCTGATGGCCTTGGCCATTCATCATGGATGAAGAATATAAAGAACTTCGTTTGGAATGAAAGCCACCCTAAGCAGATCGAGTTTTACTCCTGGGATATCAGATTATGCGCCATATGGCTTTTGCGTCAAAAGACATACAAGAAGGATCTAGCATATGCTCCTGAGCGTCATTTCAGCCACAACGGGCGTCATCTATACAATCATATGCACACAGCAGACTGGTGGTGGGAAACCCAGGTATGTCAATTGCCAGGAGAATTAACAAAATAGTTCTGAAAACGTTGAGCATTGTCTTCCAGAAGGCGAAACTGTTGTTCTCCTTATCTTCTTCTCCGATTTGACACATCCCACAAATTTCTCCGGCGATAAGAAAGCATGGCCCATATACATGACCATTGGCAACCTCTCCAGCACAGTACAAATGAAACCAACAACTCACAGCATTGTTCTGCTTGCACTTCTGCCACAGCCATTTAAATTACGCAATATCCCGCTCCGGAAAAGGGCCACCAACGTGCCGATGATCAACTTGACATGCAGAGAGTTCTCGACTACTTGCTGCGGCCTCTGACCAACGCGCAAAGATGTCAATTTACCGTATACTGTGCCAATGGTTATTACGGCAATGCCATATGTTTCTGTCTGGATGGGGTTGCCGACTATCCTGAGCATGCGTTACTGCAATATCATGGATATGGATTATGTCCTGGTGTGAAGTTGAAAAGAAGGAATTGGGCACGTATATCGACATACCAGTGGCACTCCGTGATCATAACGTTCATCAAGCATTGTACAAAGTTGCCCAAGAAACCTTGCACGATGTGCATGACGCTCTAGCAAACTCATACAATCCCGATGATACTACCCGAGTCAGAGTTCTCCAACATGCGGAAAGCTCCAGCGATATCGCTTCTCAACCCCGGCCAGTTGTCGAGCCAATTACTTACGATCCGTAGAGGCTGCCTCCATTTTCAAAGAGCCTGGCATCAATCTTAGTGGCAATATATTATGGCACACCGGTTCAATTGTCAGCGATCTTCCAAAACCAGACCTCCTTCACACAATGCAGTTGGACATGTTGAAACATCTTCCATGGGTGGCTCAAACAACTCATGAAAAAGTTCAAACGACTCTCAAAATACAACGAGCTGTGGTTATCCGTACCGGCATACTTGACAATGACAAAACCCAAGAAATCATATGAGGAGGTTAGCCAGTGGACTGAAAGGAACTTAGAACAATGAGCCGCTATCTGCTTGCAGTCGTCACCATGCCCTACGTTGTCTGAACGCCTCTGAAAAATGAACATTTGAGGATGCTATCCAATGCCCTGGGCACTCTTGAGTTTTACCACTACTGCCGATACCCGTCCCATGATGAGAATACCTTGAATCTTATGGGATGCTCTTCGCTTCACAACTTCAAACATGTTTTCCTGCAATATCGGGCGCACAAGAAAACAACTGAACAATCGAAAGAGTTGCAGAAAGATCTCAATAAGGAGCGAGACGCAGATATGTGGTCAATTATCGAAAACTCTGCCAACGAACGAAAACGTCAACTCGATGACTGGAACAATTGGATAAAGTCGGAAGTGGTTGATCACCTGGAGGAGGAGTCATCATTTAACTTTCCAAAACTTCCTCTAATGACACACTTCCCGCGATGTATCAAGCGATATGGGGGTTG